>JAHDVE020007755.1:0-106671 GCA_022606495.2 Halesus radiatus
TATCAGAATTGTATAAATACTTTTGAAAAATTTTAAAGGATTTTTTTCAATCAAATTTGGCTTATTATTTACAGGCATTAATTTTATTATTGAGTGTTCAGAAAGAAAATAATTAATAGACATTGGGACATTAACTAGGCGATGTATCATGGAATGGAAGGCGGAATGTTTTTGTGAGACAGGATGATTGGAGGTCTTGCGAATTATTGTATTATTACATCCTTTTATACAATATCCGGTATCCTAGTCCTTAATATGCTTCATCATTAAAAACAATATCACTGATGAAGAATGCTGAATATTTTATTTTTAAAGGGAAACAAAAAAAAACAGTACGATTGATTGAAAGCGATACTTGATTTTTTTTTCACCATTTCGTGTCATTGCGTCGGCATTTCAGTGAAATTGTATGAAAACCTCACAAATTCAGGGCGGAGTACAACAGCAGGTTTTTAGCGCTATGGATTTTTCGCTGAAATAGCTCAGAGATTGTGTCATAAAACACACAGACTGCAAAAAGCTCTTCGGGTAAAGTTAGCTGCATACTCCATGTGCTTTACATTCTACGATAGTTTATTACATCATTCTTATATTTGGAAGAAAAAGCCGGGGACGTCCGAGGAAGACATGGCACGATCAAGTGAATCAAATACTTGAGTCGGGCCATGCCAGAAGTCGGAATAATAGAAGAGAATGTATGAGACGTTGTATGAAAGTGAATGAAGCAAGGAGTGTCTGCCAAGATGGAGTTGTTTGGCGGTCCGTCCTCTCTGCCTACCCCTGCAGAGAAACGGCGTGATGGTTAGTTAGTTACTTAAATAAATGCTATTTTAAATAATTCTAGTTTTATCATATTAATAACTTTTTAAACCTTTTAAAGAAAATAACACAGTATTTATTATAAATACTCCTAACTTTGTTTTGGAGAAAATTTCGAGGCGAAATATACAAACGTTTAAGGATAAAAACATAAAATAAGTTTAAAAAACTTCTATTCAAACCGCAACTTATTTATTATTGTGGCGAACATATTTCCAAGAAAAGAACATTCGAGTATGAAAGAGACATCGTGGCTTATGGAAGTATATAAACGAATAACAGGTTTTCTCGTCCTTCTTCATATCTCAGCTGCAAACCTTGTAACATTGCCACAGTGATAATTATACCTACCTACCAACATACGAGTTTGGTTTTCACCACACAAACCCCGATAATATTGGAGACGACACGGCATAGTAACTTGACGTAATCATATTTAGGAGGTCTCAATAGGAAGATAATGCAACATAGAATGCTTTTGATTCTTGCTTAACGACCCCTACTCCTTCCTACTCTTAAAATCTACGATATAAAAGTAAACGTCGTTTATTCTCTCAGGGTAAACGTCAAACTAACAACTGACGGTATTGTATAAAAAACGGCCAGCGTGTGAATATCCGGACGGCAATCTTTTTGCTTCCTTGTAAAAATGGTAACGTCCCTCGTTCAGCAAAAGTGGGAGGTCTGTGCTCAGTGAAATATTCGGTATTCGCCTCGCAGCAGAGATGACGGTGTGTAGTATTTATGATCCGGTGTGCACTCTCTCCCGGTACTCTGGAAATTAGAATTTATTATTCCCTCCAACCGAGGCCCAGGATCTACTGAACTTTTTAAAAATTTCCCCCTGAAAGTCATAAATCTCTAGGGTCTTTTCGCGCAGGAAAACACATTCACAGCATCAGCTCTTGCCGCGAATATTATGAAGTAATTATGTAAAACGTAAGATCATCTTGACGTTGTCACATTTTTAGAAAATACGCCTTTTAAAATAACAGAGAATATTTTAATATCCTTGTGGAACGCCTCTCCTTTTAAATTCGCCAAGTTTTTCTTTTCAAATCCCGTTTGGAGGCGTGATATTTTAATCAAATCCTGAAAACCGTTTGAATCAACACAACACGTAATAGGGCAAAAAAGATCAAATTTTTGTGTTCGCTTTATACTGAAACTTGAGATTTTTTTTACAATATCAACGTTGATTTTTATGTCACAAGGAACACTCGTAAATCTGAATATGTATTTGTGTATCTGTCAATAGTATTGGCTTTATATAATTGATATTTGATACATTACCACTACCTGAACCTTACACGAATCACATCGACAAAAAACGTTTTCCTAATAAGACTTATGTTTTTATGGAAAAACGTCTTCTTTTGTCTCCGTGTTATTTTTGTTCACGTGTCACATTGAATAAATGGAAAAAGATAAGACACTTTTTTTAAAAACACACGAATAATGTTATATTATTTATGACACGATATTTAGGTTTAATTTTTTGTTGTCGTAAATATGTTGATAACAGTGGCGTACAGTCCATAAGGACTTGACTGAAAAACGTACCACTATATTTTTATATATATGTTTTATCAAAATGTTTTTCTCCGTAAATTTGTTGATATATTTTATGTCACAATCGTTCTACGTTGGTAAATTGTTATAGTATGACAAATTTACTCTTTTTAGGACGATTATAAAATATTCAATGCGCAATTTATTCTGGAAGTTGAAAAACTACGGCTCGGCCTACCTTTGGTAATAGATCAATGTACGCCACTGGTTGATAATATCAGCGTCGGTATAGTTCAGCCGGCTTTAAGCCCGGTTTGAGGCCGGTTTAACCATACCCACGACGTGGTAATAAGTCATGTTTTTCACCGTGACCGGATAAATCAGCACGTATGAATCGACACCCTTTTTTAAAGTCATTAAGTACGAACAAAAAAAACAATAATCACTTTAAAAAGTGTCCTGTTTTTCACTATTCCGACCTTACGCGCCGCTTTATATTTACACCACGATTATAAGTAAGGAAGTATAGCTTTTTAACTAGGTAGGTACTCGGAATCGCGTTATATATAAAAAATGAGTCTCACCACTATTTTTTTATATATATATATTTTTTTGAACAAACGTTATCGACTCGAAATAGATATTTCAAGGCTCCGTAGCTCATATTAGAAATGATTTTGCATACTGAAAATAGTTTAGTTGACCTAAAAACATCGAAAACTCTTCAAACTTTTTTTTTTGCACTTAAATACCTATTTCAAATCTCCATAGCTCATGATCGCAATTATGTTGTAGCATGGAGAAAATAGTTGAGTAGATTTATAATTTCGAGTCAGAAAAGCTCTTTTCACTTCACGACACGAGGGGGAGATTATTAACAAATTTAACTTATCGCCTTATGAAAACGTGCATTATCAAAAATCTCAAATAAAATAATGTTTCCAATTAATACCTACTCCTCTTTTGCCAATAACCTTCTAATAAATATAATATCGATAACTAATAGGATTTAAATAGTAACTGCGATATCATGCAATTTGCAGTGTTTTCTAATATATGTGTTCTGTGCGTGCAAAATCATGTCATCTCAAGCGAAAACTTTGTATTTTAACGTTTTAATCTGGAGTGACCTACAAGCAGTGGCTTAGCGAGTGGGGGGAGGGGAGGGGCGGTTCGCCCCGGGTGCCCCTATTAGGAGGGTGGCAATGTTTGCTTGTGCTATACTATACACGACCAGATTGATGAGATTTTGCTGCGCGTAAAAGTCAAATTTTCAACTTAATTTTACTATTTTGGTTTTGAAATAAATATTTTTCCCTCTTTCATATGATTCCTTTTTTCCACCAACACCAACATCATTTTTTTTATGACGTAACAAGGGCGGCAAATTATGATTCCACCCCGGGCGACGATGGTCCACGCTACGCCACTGCCTACAAGATAAGTATGTTTCTGTATCTGTACACAATAAGATATACCCTAGCAAATAGTATTTGTACAGCGCCCATGAGGTGATTTTTCACAAAAACGGCGCTATACAAGTCATCCGAGTATTATTATTATGCAGTGACAGCAAAATAAAAATTGATCCTGAAATTATTAAAATTGTAAATGATTTGAAATTCTTAGGAGTTATGTTATATACAAAACTAACCTTTAACAAGCATATTCAAGAGAAAATTAGGAAGATTATATCTTTTTTGTGGAAATGGAATGAAAGAATTTCTCAAAAAAAAAATTCCAGTAAAACCACAATAAATTACATTTTACACTTCCATTATTGCTCCACTTTTTAACAATTGCTCAACGATCCTTTTCGTGGATAACGACAAAGTACAAAACATCTTACAAATTCTCCAAAACAGAGCAATGAGAATAATAGCTACGCAAAATAGATATTCCAAAGTAGCTAAAATGTTACAGGAACTAAATTTGCTAACACTAAAACAGACGCTGACATTGAATGCTATTATAACGCTGATACATTAAGTAAAAAGCAACTTATTACCTAAATATTCGTCCTACAAATTTATTTACAACATGGATATTCACAGATATAATACAAGGACATGCAAGGAAGTCAGACAAAAATAATAAAGCCAATGCGCAAACAGTTTGTTTTTCAAACGATTGAAATGTTATAATGCCCTGCCGAAAACCACCAAGATTTCACAAATTAATAAATTTAAAATAAATCGTAAGAACCACGTTACGTTAAGCAAGATAAAATCCAATATAATGTTATAATATCCACAATATATAGGTTATAATTAGTTATATGTAATAGTATCCAATAGTATACAAGTTATAATTATTTACATGTAATAGTATCCAATAGTATATAAGTTATAATTAGTTATATGTAATAGTATCCAATAGTATGTACGTTATATGTAATATTATTCTTTACTATATAAGTTATAATTAGTTACATTTAATAGTATCAAATTGTTTATAAGTTATAATTAGTTACATGTAATTTTTTTTTTTTTAAAGTCAAATAAAATAATCTATTTTGTTAGCATAATAACATGTGTGTAGTACACTTTACATTATTTTATATAAAAACAAAAAAATTATCTAACAGTATATATTTAGTTATATAAGTTATAATTAGTTATATGTAATAGTATCCAATAGGTTGTAAGTAGTCGTTTTGCAAACTTAAATGTACAAATGACTCAAATAAAACATCACGTCTCGAGTCGCAGCCCACCTCCTTCAGAAGGTTAACGTGCGTAAGCACTCCGCGAATTTGTCACAATGACAGAAAATTCGGCAGGCAATTATACTTCTAGAACGGAGGAAATGAGTCATGGTTCCGTTTCGTATAACAGTTTCACAAACTAGACATTTGGCCTTTCCAACCGACATGACAGTGGAACTAGAATATTAGAACATTCCTCACATTTGAATCATACTAATAGTTATAATAATCCGGGATTTAGGTCGTACATTTTATACTTACAAATTTAATGTTTTTTGTAGCAAATTTATTATACTTTTATTTATTTCTAATTTTGAAACTGTCAATTCATGGAGGAATTCCATTTTAATATGAATGACTCAAAATCCCTTTTCTCCCTGAGCCTTTGAGGTTTCCTTTGTAGACAACAATATGCTTTGATGAATTAAATTAATGGGCTAACTATAATATCGCGTTTTTACTCAACAACGGGAGAGTGAGTTGTTTAATCCTTTGATTTACAACAGCGAACAGCGAAACACCGTAATTAGTCTTACCAATCATAATTATATTCTTATCCCTTGAAACGTTTGCAACGACAAGCCTGCACGCCTTCGTCACCGTTAATTGATCCGTTGCTCGTGTGTACTCGTCTCCATCTGACAACTCTATGTTATATGAATGTTTTCGATTAAAAACATGCACTATGTCTGCGTGACATTTGCCCTCTCGTTCCAGCCTTTCATTGGTCACGCCTCGCAGCAGTCAGTGCGATGCGCGCGAGATTTTCGCGCAAAATTGTTTTCAGAATAAGATGAATTACTTCGGGGTGTAGCAATGTAGGCATGCGGCATACGTTCATGAGAGGGGAAGGGATTTCAATTCATCATCCCCCGGGATTACCCGGCTGCGAAAAAATGCGAGACAAAGGAGCAACATTTTCAGATTTCTGTGTCAATTTTGAAATAAAACGTATTTTTGGTCTCGGTTGAGGAATTTACACCGAAGGGATCTTCGTTATACTCCATTCGAAGCCCTTTCTTTCACGACTCATTTCGAGAGTTTTAAATTCCACGGAGGACCGTCTATTCAAACTTTTCTTATTGATTGATGTCTTCTGTTTAATTTCATTTTCTTTGGTAATGAAATTGAGGCGTGCAGACAAGAGCTCGTTTTACAAATGTTCCTACCTCTTTAATTTATCTAAATGTAGGTTAGTCTTGAAAGGGAGTCACCTAGTTTTACGTCTGTTTTCATAACCCCTTTTGCCAAGACTGAATAAGTTTTGGGTTCGTAACTCGTGAAGGTCTATTTAATCCGGATTCACTCTTGTCCCAGAGCTCCGAAATCCGCCTCTAATTACTCACCTGTACTAACGCCCTCCCTAAATAATGTATTATAACCCGCCATCAGCGCGCGTCCCGGATGCTGGGACTGGGAGGATGGTTGCTTGCTTGGATGGCGGAGGTGGCCACGACACACGCGGGATGAATAGAGCAGACGAGCCGGACAAATGTGCTCGGCATTCGCCTTCCCTCCTTATTAACAGCTCCCTTCGAGTCACACACTTTTACGAAGTTGCTTCTGGAGTGGAAAGTATCAACCTCCAGACTTGTTAATTCTAAAGGCCTTAATGAATTTTTACTGTGTACTAATTGCTGTTGAAAAATCCTACAGAAAATCTTTATAGAATTTTAATTTTTAAAACATTTTACGCCGAGGGAACCTTAGTTAATTATCATATTTTATATTTTTGAATAACAAGTCCTTTTTCTGCGACGCCGTGGAACAATCCTCTGAAGATTTATTTTTGGTCATTCATTACGAAAATTCGTAGTCTTTTGAGCTAATTGTTTCAATGCCACGGCATGACGAGGAGTCGTTGTTATGAAACACCTGAGAAAATAATGATGTTCCAAGGTTATCGTTTCTAAAATGACGTCATTAGTATTACCTCCGATCTCTCTTGATGATTCAATGTATTCCAGTCATGAATAATATTAGTCACTAAAGTGTTTGTACACTTGGCAAATAATTGATTTCACATTTAGAAATTAGTCTATAGCTTATCTTTATACATAATCGTCGCTTGTTTGCGATTCTTTCGATTAAACAAATAAATCCTTAAATATTTTAAGCAATATAATCCGTCTTCCAGAGGACACTAAACCAACCCGAAAATAGTTTAAAAACATAATAAAGCAGTACCGTCAGCAATAAAATCAATTTCAAGTCATAAATAAAAACAATATTAGAAAGCAATTGGACTCACTCCTGACATCGGTATACAGTAGTTTTAATTGTGCCAGTCTGACGATGCCCGTGATAGGGTGAAACTGGTCCAGTCGAAAATAAATAAGTGGAGAAAAGCTACAAAGGTTTTTTAATTTAAAAAAATTTGAATTCCACTATGAATTGACAGTTTCAAAATTAGAAATAAATAAATCCTCATTTACTTTACATTCATTTAATAATTTCACATTATCACCCCATTGCCAAAAGAAAGTACTTACCCAACCGTACTTCATTGTAACAATTTTGTTCGATTTTCAGTATTTATGTACGTACATTGTAATCGTTACCTTATGTTTTAACATTTTAAAAAACAAAGGGCAAAACAAGAGCCAAGAAAGAGCAAAACGTACATAAAAATGTTCTCGATTGTTGAAAAGAAAATAAAAATTGATTATGTGAGAAAAACCATTTCCCAGCCATTATGGCCAGCTCTTACCATTTGTAAGATACGTGATTGGTTCCTCTTACCCCCGTGGTCATCTGGAGGCGCTCGCGGCGTTGGTCCCGTGGAATTATAGGCCTCTAGGACCTTCCCAACAAAGAAATAAAAACCTACGACCCTCTACCCTGCTACCAAATCGTCTTTCCAGAAATCAATTGCGTAGCTTTTTGCTCCGCCTTGCAGATTTGGAGCCGTTTTGATTCTACTGCCGTAATATTCATTCAGAAGCTGCCAAGATTCCCGGGTGTCCCCGGGGGCCATTCATAGTTAGGCTCCGAGGCAAACATCTCCAGTCCAGGCTGCTAGCGTGTAGTATTGCTTGTTAAATTATTTACTCTTCTGGAATGTACAATGAAACCAATCGTTTAAACCCACTGATGTATCTAATAAGAAGCTGAAAAGTTGACTGTGTATCCCGATAAAACCTGGCGAACTGTGAGCTTTTCCGTCATGCAATGTACGCAGCCTTTACTATCCGGAATTTCCATAATTAATTATGGAGCTTTGAAATATCCATTCAACTATCGAAGGATAAGCTAGCTTTGAATTTGAAAGATGGTGATTTCTACTGAAGCCGAATGGACCAGCAGTTATAATAAAATTGTCTAATTTATATTTGTACTGTGATTGTTAAAACCGAACCATTCGATTTTATCATTTCAAAATGTACCTACAGGCAATCCATTTTAAAGTGCTTGTTTCGAAGTATTTTGGAACAACCGCCCACAGTCCCCCCTTACCCTGCAGAAGTCCTGCGATACAATACACCACAACACAAATACTACCTAAATATTTATCTATCTTCTATCTATATGTTCTTCTATTATTTAAATAAGAATGCCCCGTCGAGCGGTGTTTGTTTTTTTTTGACAAATCTACAATTTTATTCCGAGCTTGATGAATATTTTCACACTAGACTATCGAAACAAGAGAAAGGTCACTGTCTACATGAGATAACATACAACCACCCCCTTCCCCCATTCCCACCCATTAAAGGAAAATGTTGGTACTTCTTGACGAAACTTCGCACACTTGTCGTTCAAAATGACAGGAAAATTTCTTGGTAGGGGTAAGGGTAACACATCACAACCTAAAAACATTCCCCCCAAACTATCGATAACCCCGGGCAACGCGGGGTACTTCAGCTAGTATTATATATATAAATTTATTTCTAAAGCGCTATTTCGCTAAAAATTGTCCAAAGAAGCGAAGCTAGCAGTCCACGGTGGAGTGCTGATACCAACCCTGTTGTATGGCAGTGAGGCATGGAACTATCAACGAAAAGATGAAAGTAGACTGAATGCTGTAGAAATGAGATATCTGAGGCGAATGTGTGGTAATACAATGTATGATCGTCTGATAAATGTTGAGACTCGTAAAAAATGCAAGGCTGATGTAAGCGTAATGAGTAAGATTACGAAAGCAACGCCTAGATGGTTTAGGTATCTAGAGCGAATGAACGAAGAGAGGAATGTAAAGTGAATATATTACGCGAATGTGAATGGAGGAAGAAGCCTGGGACCCCCGAAGAAGACAAACGGATCAAATACTTGAGTCAGAAGTCGGAATAACAGAAGAGAATGTATGCATGTGAATGAAGCAAGAAGTGTACGCCAAGATCGAGTTGTTTGCCTACCCCTGCGGAGAAGCGGCGTGATGGTTAGTTAGTTATTTAGTTAGTTAGTAATTAAGCGCCCTTGAGGTAGTTTTTCTATACAAATCATCTACATAATATTAAATTATTATTATTATCACATAAGCAAGAATCTCTATAAAATTATTCTTCTGTACTTATTTCTCCTATTACATGCCCGTCACTCGCTGCTGTGGTATCGCGAAGTTTCTTCCATGGGAAATTAAATTCCACCCAAGTATCAAAAAAGTACGCTTCGATACGTCAGGCCATTAGTTAACAGTTCTTTGATAACCTGATTTTCTCGTATTCCTCGGAGCCCGCCTTATGTTGACTATCTGGCAACTCTTACCTGTGTGCGAATAACGTGTTTACATAAATTTGCTTTGTATTGATTGGTGCACGGAGATACGACAATGTCCCGTTAGTTTTCCTAGAACATACCTTGAATGATAATAGACTTGAATACAAGCCTTGCGACAAGCTTTGTAGTTTGTTCAGTCCTAGTATTTGTAGGTGAGGCCGCTTAATTTAGGTTACCTTCATAACGATTCATTCACATACGAATATTTAGTAATTTTGTTTCACTGGGTACGTATACATTACCTGCAAGATTCATTTGTTACGTCTTATGAGTGTTATACAGATTTATTTTAATAACATGTTTTCGTAAGCAGATCGTATTAAATAAAACTTAGCAGGTACATGATAAGAGTTTAAAATGTACAATATTTTATTATGATTTCCGAGAAAAAAATCTTATAAAAAACAACGTGTACTTGAAGTGCCTTACGACGCCAATATGAAGATTTTTTTGTTATCTGTATTGATTCTACGATCTGAACATCCTACAGGAATCAAATTAATTACGTTATATCCGTACTTAATGAATACTATATTATACATTTTTAGGGCAAATAAGGGATAAACGGTAAATTTATTATTAATTGTTTTTTGTGTTTAATTTGTAGAACTCCATTTTTTTATTTTTAAATTTAATGTAAATCAAATTTAATAATGTTGTTACGTTCACATTACCAAAATAGTTTATAATAATTAAATAAATCAGTTAAGAAACCATCTAAATGAGTGGAAAACACATTATAAGTCTAAAAACCTCACGGAATAGATAATTTTGATTAATTTCTAACTAAATCGGTTTTACCGATAATAAATCATTATTTTTAAAAACCCATCCAAATTAGAATTGAGTGGGAGTAAATAAAATCATATAAATAAGTCGTTACAGTGTGGATTAACCGCAATGGCCTTGAACGCCGAAACAGCTGTCACAATCATAAAAACTAAAAATACCTGCAGAACTAAATAATGCCATTATTAAATTAGATTTACATTAAAATTAAAAAAAAAAAGAAACTAAACTAAACTCAAGATCCAGTTCTCTTCATTGGCGTAGTAATTCTTTGAAAATAATAAACTAGTTTCGATCGTACATTTTAGAATAGTGTTAGTAGCATTTCAGTCAGAAAGGCGAGCTCTTTCGTTATAAAATATAGTACAATATCTCCAGTCATTGTGTAATACAGATTGACATTACTTGGAGAGTTCCATACTTCATGCGCTATATTCATTCCGCATCAATTATTCAAGCCCAAATATGGTTTCGGTAATCACAAGATCTCCTTGCGTTATTATGACAAAACCGAAATTTCTTATATTTTGTCAGACATTTTCTGAGAAATTCAGATACTTTTTCTTCAAATAAATGGATGGAACATTTCAGTGCGAAACTTTGTGATTGTTTACGAACACGTCTGGTCTAGTTCTTAGAAAGAAAAGCTATATATTATTATGTACTTGCTTTGCCGGTTGTTCCCAAACTTTATGGTACCTACCACAGTTTTTATCGACAAACATTTGGAAAATGACCCACTTTGCTTCACTGGATACAATGCAGAAAGTGAAGTATGTTTAGTTAAAGTTTAATTGTTTTTAATTTTGAAATTGTCAATTCGCTGTGGAATTCCATTTTAATATGATTGTTTTAATTTTTTTTTAAACTTTCTACCACTTGTTTATTTCAGACCGGACCGGTTTCACTTTACCACGTGCATCTTCAGACTGGTACAATTTAAACTAAATCTATGGTATATACAGTATTCATGTCAGGAGTGAGTCCCATTCGCTCTTGGTGTAGCTGGGAAGTTTGTCGCCAATATCTAAGGAGAACTCGACGATTGATATTACCCCCATGTGTACCTATTATAACATAATAAAATATTTTACAAAACGACCCATGTTAATGAACCTTGTTATCCATATTGCCGGTAACTACACACTAAAATGCTATAAAACTTATTTAGCAAACAAGACGGAGACTGCATAAGAAAACAGGCATTACATTGTAAATAATAAAGCTTTACAATAGACGTTATTTTTTTTTTACATGAGTACCGCACAAGAGTCTCAACTGCTCCCAACCGTCTGGAGCCAGTGAGACAGACTATGGCATCCCCAATTGGGAAATGTTGTGAGCTGAAGGTATTGGGAAGGGGAAGAGGAAGGTGGGGGAAATACCTGGCTATTCAGATCTGGTCACCAAACACGGCTAAAAGCCATTTCAAGCAACGTTTTAATTCTGAATGGTGGTCTTTCACCATTGCGATACTGAGAGTATATTCCACTCTGGAACGTGCTCAAATATAATATATACTATATATTATTTTTAATTAATTAATTGTGAAACAGCACAAATTAATTAAATTAAATTTACTTGCGTACGCCGGGATTTGAACCCGCGACCTTCGGATTCGTAGTCGAGAGCCTTACCCTTCGACCATGGAGGCCATCAGTATTTTTAAAACAAAACATGGATTCAGTAAACCGACAAAATGTAATCCGTCTTCCAGAAGGTAATAAACCAAACCGAATCTAGTTTCAAATATAATTGTAAAGCCGTTCCGTCAGCAATAAAACAAATTTCTCAGTCATATACTCGTATGTGCAATATTAGAAAGGGCAAATGGTGCTCACACGTGACATAAATCCAGTCCGAAGGTGCCTGTTATAAGATGATAACAGTTCGGTTTGAAATAAATAAGCGGAAGAAAGTTACGAAGGTTTTTTAATAAAACAAAAATTTTAATTTAGTAACTTGTTAATTTTATATACGAGTTCGTCACTGTATTTAAATTTAGATTAAATGACAATTATAAAATTTGTCAAATCGTTCAATTTCATGGACACATCACTGTCATTAAAACTAGCCTAGGTTATAATCGATACTCATATATCGTCTTGTATAACGTTGTATTTTATCACGTTTCGTGCTTAGTGAAGATGTCATAAAAAAAAACTTAATGTCTTTCTTAATCTTGTTATTTCAGGCATCACTTTCAGATTTGGAACCACTGTTAATTGCACAACTATTACTTTGTGGATGTGTGAAGTATATATTATAATAATATATACATAACTTATTAATAACGCATACTTCACAATGTTATTCTTGCCTAAGCTCTAGACATTTTCTTAAAATGCCTTTTGATTAATGCCTCCAGATATTTTGATATCATTAGAAATTAAATAGACGCCTTTAATGTCTACCAATATTGTATAAAACGGGATGATCTTATTAAAACTAAGCCGATTGTGGAATCATATTTCGGAAAGTGATTCAATTCTGCGTAAAAGTATTTCCAATTTGAAAATTCTTCCAAGTTTGTTTTGTAGCTACTGAGCTTTCATTTCCAGGTAAACAGAGGCCCTGAATCTGCCAAGATTCTGTCGTCAAAGCTTTCATCGAAGGAATTTATTTTCACAAATTCTGGACAAGAGAGAGCCGTGTACACAAAATCTGACGGGATAAAAAATTCGTATAACCACCTCACTTTGCCAAAGCGATGTTGCTCGGCGAAAAAAGTTGTAAATAAATTATGTAGAATTTTACGTTAAAACACACAATCCGCGACGCTTCTTCGCCGTCATAGAGACCAGAGGCAAAGCTCGGGAAAATGTTAATATTTTCCATAAGATATTTACATATAAATTATTTTTCTTAAGAATTCTTTTGCAATACTAATTTTCTTGACACTTGAATTGCCTATCTTTTATCCTATTAAAGTTTAAACATCGAGCGAACTTTGCTTATACTCGTATTACGAATGCAATGAAAGAAAAGTTTTTTGATAAAGTGCTCCTAAAAAAAAATCGTTGTTACTTTTCATTATCAACATCATCATTGCGCCTTTCCGCATCTACTTCTGTGGATATATTTGTTCGACCAGTACCAAGAATACACCACTCTTGAGTAGAGGCGTGCGTTCCTTTAAGGCACATAAGCACTGCCTACCTTACTCGCATACGTTTCGTACGTTATTAATAATACTACTCTTAAAAAAGTATCTTCCATAAGAGATCTAGGAATCACTCTCAATTCTAAATTCACATTCAACGTACACATTAACGACATTAATTGTAAATAATTCAAAATGATGGGATTTATTCACAGAATATGTAAACCATCGAAATACTCTCAATCAATTCTGACAATTTACTTGAGAAGTAAACTGGAATGCGGAAGTTTTATTTGGAGTCCTCACTACTACAAATATTAAAACGTTGCTGAATCTGTTAAAAATGTGGTTTACATGGCGATCTTAGATCATACGACGTTCGTCTTGAATACTTCAACATTAATTCACTTACAATTAGAAGGCAGTTGATTGATTTGATATGTTTATACAAAATAACTCATGGTCATCCCGATACTACATTATGTCTTAAAGTATTGAAATAAATGTACCAAATTCCTATTGTCTAAGACGCCATAGCACATTCCACCTGAATACATTCAGAAAATAAATTGCCTACTTTAGTCCTGTGTCCCAAATGTGTCGACTACATATTAAAATATGTAGACTTTTTTGTCAATAATTTTTGCAGTTTCAGAAAAAATGTCTGCCTTTACTTAAAAAAAAATGTAACATTGATTTGGTTAATTGTAATATTTACCACTTGTGTCTCTCTTGGTGTGTCTTGGTTCTATTGTATTATGTATATTTGAGAGAGTTAACCCAGTATACACAATCTCTACTTTCAAAAATACGAATATTTAAGTTCCAGCTACGAATCGCGGCGTCGCGCGCGCCCCACCGATCGCCCTGCTATAACGTAAGTTTCAAAAGCAGGAACTAAGTATGCAAACAGTAATGTTCAACGGTATTCTGCACAAAAAATGTACATGTTTGCCCAATGCGCATTCGAGGGAAGACTTGTTTGTGTTAGTGTCGCAAAGGGCCGCACCTATCGGTATCAATTACAAATGTAGCAACCAGTACCATCTCTTGGTACCTCTATTGTTTAGTACAACTTTACCAACGAAATAATTTTCATATAATGATTTTCTCTCATGTAATTGTGCGGTGGAAAAATATTTAAATTTTATGTATTCAGTAATTGGCTTGTAATATGCACAAATGAAGCGGTTATTTGGACAGTGGCAGGTATTCCCAACAAACATCGGCTGAATCCAGCAGCTTAGCCATTCTTAGTAAAAATTTACCGCGGACGTGGTAAGTTTTAAAAATATCTATTAATTAACTGTTTTTCTTATTACCTACCTTGTTTAAAAACTCTGTGCACACCACTGCTCTTGAGCGTTTGCTTTGATAATCGTGTCGATTTACCAGTTTTTCATTACCATTCTTTCCTCGGCCTGCATATTACCCCCTTTCCTCCTGGGGGGATTATGTGACCTAAATATGCAACTTTTTGAATAGGTTCTTATACATTAGGAAAGTCCAATAAACGCGTTTAATATCACATTTGAAGTAGATCAAAGCTGGTGATTGAAGTACATCAAAGGCAATAAATACTAGCGGGGAATATTCATAATGCCAAAGTTGCTAATGGAAGCTCTTTATGATTCTGATGAATAGTTCGCTTCGTTCTGATTTTTTGGTTCAGATCAGGAGTACTTGAAAGGGTTTTATTATGTTCATTCCGATTTATTGCGCGTCGGTATCTTTTATCAGCTTAATTTCACAGTAAAACGGGGTTAATTCACGTTTTCAATGGGACAGACCTGTATTCAGTTTAATATTCCCGGAGCCGTTAGGTTACGATATTAATTTGCTATTGCTTTCATTTTCCAATGAGCTATTCATTTTGTTTGTAATTCTCACACAGACTGTAAGTCTATACGCTCTCAAGCGTTATAAATTCCACAACAAAGACATAATCACTATCTTTTTCTTTCTGGCCTTCTTTTTCACTTCATTCGATTGCAATAAAATTCATTCCGTTGACTAAAATTTATTCTGTATAACTTCAAACTAATTCTCCACTGAAGTGCCGAGCGATCGTCCTAGCTTTCTTCGAGATATGCTATCCTTGAGTTCTTTCCTTAGCAATGTGTTTGTCTCAATAGTAGCAGGTTGCACCTTTTTTCATAGGTAAGTTTAATATTTTTTTCACTGAGGAAATTTAACATCTCATTGTAAGGTGGGAACTATTGATTAAAATTTACTGATCGCTTCTCAGACACAATAAACAAGTATATTATCAATATTTTTAATAAATTTAAGCAATAAATATGTTTATTATCTGCGATCGTAATATTTATTACCAAACGACACAGACTAATCAAAGATAGGAGAAAAAAGGCTAATTTAAAATGGGTGTAAAATATTATTCTCGCTTCCATTCATTGTCTAAGGAAGAACGCTTCCATTTGTTATATGAATTTTTAGACTCCCCAAGAAATCACGTTACGATCAAGTGAAACGAATGCTTAAATCTGATCATGTCAATTATTGTCGGAATAATAGACAAGTTTGAAAAGGATGATAGTAATTTTATAATAGTAATAATTGGATGATTTGTATAGCGCCATTTTTGTGAAAAATCACCTTAAGGACGCTATACAAATATTACTTCCTATTCTCTATCTAGTTATGTACAAACAGATACAGAAAAACATACTTACCTGGCAGGTCGACTCAGATGAACACAGTTTTATTAGAAAATTTACACTTAGAGAAGGTACGATTTTTACAGTTGCTATTTTATCCTCCTTTTCTATTCATATTACATTTATTAGAAGATTTGTGGCACAAGAATAGTTGATATTTATTTGAAATGTTTACAATTTTTAGGACTTGAGAATATTTATAAAAAGACCATAAAGAGCTTAAGAAGTTTTTAATAGATATTTACATATTTTTTACGCTTTTAGTTATTTACAGTGTCGCGTGATGTGGACGCATTTGCGCACCGGTGCGTAGATAAGTACTAACCGGCTAGCCCAGCTAATCAATTTACGTGTGCATTTCTTCCATTTATGGATATGATTGCCTAAAAAGATGAGTTTTAAGTTATGTTTAAGCCATTTAAAACAGTATTGGCAAAACAGAGTTGTTTGGCGTTCCATTCTCTCCTTCTTACTCCTGCGGTAAAATACCGTGATGGTTGGTTGGGTTGTTAGCTATTGTGTACACTTATTAAAATAAAATTGATCGCAAATGTTGGAATGGTACACCCTAAAAAACGTTCACAAAAGAAGTGCACAACTGCCGGAAATCTTGAACTTAATTTATTATTATTATTAATAAACCCACCGCTAAAAATATATTGTATTTAAATTTATAGTATTTTTCGTAAGAAGAGACGTAATTTGGCTTTTCCTACTAATATTTGAATAATTTGTTTGGCGGCTACCTATTTGCCCATGTTTTCCAAATGTAAATCTAACGACGCGTGTCGGAAAATGAATTTGTTATTTATTTATCTTAATTAATTATTTTTTGTTGCAGATGGTACCGCGAAGGCTCCACCTACCCTCTGGAGGAAATGTTTGTGAGCGGAACTTCCCGATCTGAGCCCAGCAGCGCCACCCTAACGCTCAGCCCCTCCAGGGAGGACGATGATGCCATCTTCAGGTGCGTGGTGTGGAACAGGGCCCTGCCCGAAGGAGAGAAACTGGAAGCTACGGTCACACTCAGCGTTAACTGTGAGTACCTTTATATTAATCATTTAGATGGCGACGTTTTAGTAAAAAAAATCACGACAAGGAAACTTAAAATCGGTTCAGTAGGTATATTGACGAAAAGTTAAGCGAAACCGGTTGGTTGAAAAAAATTTAATAAATTTTGAGGGTATGAATAAAGTAATTTTTTTGTTTCTTTAATATTTCAAACCACAAATTGACTGCTTTCTACCGAATGTTATTTTTTTAATTTTCAAAAATGTACACTCGAAATAACTAAGTCCTCCAATTATATCATATCATTGAGAAAAGTCGTATAAAAAATTAGGGCATCACTTTTCTTCGAAGGAGTAACTTTCTCATTATATTTTTCCTAGTTCTCAAAACCGAAAACTATAAAATATTGACATTGTGTCCTATTTTGTAATGCTAATGTATGTATATGTATATGTATATTGTAAATCGTAACAATATTATAATTTAAAAAAAAAGTTTATATTCATTTCTATATTTCTAGTGGTTTTACCAAGTTAGAGAGGTTCATAATCTATATCAATTTTATTTCTGTGATTGAGCTCTCATTATATCTAAAATCCAAGGTAGAGTTTTCTGATTGTCTTTGAAAAACATCCAATTATAGCTTGACCTCCTCTAGTTACGAGCTTCCCAAACAAACAACAATTTAATTGACTTCAAACTGCGAGAAACTCTTTCGTATTGACCTTGATCTGACCGATTTCGAGTTATACAAACCGAAATTTCCAAAAGAGGATTATTGTTTATAATCGTTTTAAAGGTCAAAGGCTAAACTAAAAATCATGTGAAATAAGCCGTTCCCAGTTTTATTGTAAATATCTCGCCAGCTGCTCTGTTTCCATAAGATTTATCTACGAACTTTTCATAATAGATATATACGTAATGAAGTGTCAGACTTATTTTACGATATCAATTTTCTCGTCCAGTCCGTATCGCATTATTTCTGATATTGAAATTTACGACGTACGAAAGAGTGAAGCGTCGTAATTGCTTCCATATTTTATTAGGAAAAGTCATTAACGCCTACAAATATAACAGTCCGCACGTCTTTTATTGCTCTCCATTTCACAAAGGCTACAACAAACGTTCAGGCGGTCTGAAACCGGCCTTTTATTAAAGCAACGCTTTCCTTTTAAAAGTTCCAAAATCCTTTGATTGTTCCGACTCGACTTCGGAGCGCATGAAATGTTGACAGAACAAATGAAGAGAAACTTTCCCGAGCTTTTCTCGAATATCATTCCGATTGTTTTAAAGAACTCGCTTCCGAGCAATCCGAATAACTCTTAAATCCCACTTCGACAATTTGCAGTCTCTAATTTCGCCCTTGGAAACAATCACTTCTATTAAAGACGAGACAAAGAAATATCCCAACTGTCTTTATAATTATAGATACTTTATTTATCTTAATTTTTAAGGATTCAAAAGTTACTAAATCAATCCCGAGAACTCGTAATCGATGGGAATGGGATAATCAAGTTTTGCCACGGTATTTTATTAATTAAGTGCCTGGATTCCGATACAAAGCGTAAACAAGAGACCCAATTCTGGAGCACGCTATCATGTCGGAGAATCTTGTATCTGGGATTTAAGTCAGTTTACCAGTTAAGAATCTGCCTTCCTTAACATCTACCCTTTCTGCCGGGGAATAGGGGAAGATCAACAGCCAGGCCCGCCCCTCATTTAATGCTGCTGAAATACTTCTACTCCCAACGGCAGGGCCCATTAAGCAATTCGCAATTGCTAAGTAACAATCGATGCTTTAGTTAGCGTCTCCAGTCTCCAGTGCCCCGGTGCAAGTTTTATACAACTAAGGAGGAGAAGAACATTTCAACAAGCCGTTACTTGGTTTTGCGCTGAATCGTTGTATCTACTCGTACATTACACGGAAGTTTATGCGATCTCTCGCACATCTCCATTGCAGCGGAATTGTTCGCGAGCCAGACTTATGAATGCCGAAATAAAATGAAGCGTAATAAGGCGAGCGAGGGCGGCTCCGGCGAAGGGTGTTTATCGTGAATTCCTTACCTTTTTTCATCCTCTAAGGATTCGTTTGCAAATTTGTTTCACTGCAAATAAACACAAAGAATACGGACAAGAACTTTTATGCTTTGAAGTGAAAATAAATGCTCAGGGAGCTTCAACTACTCTCAGAGATTTATTATTTAATTTAATAAAGGTAGCATTTGAAAAGTTTCCTCCGAGAAAACCACTAATAAAAAGTGTAGGGAGTTATGAAATAAATGGAAGACCATTGAGGATTTATGCTTTTTACATTATGTTAACGAGTTTATGTATATTTTTTGATCTTGGATCTTGTATTAAGTATTCATGGCCTTTAGTACGCCTACGCGATGATAATTAGTGTGTAGTTGGGAGTCTAATATCTGGGATAATATACAAACAAAGGGTTTCAAATGATAAAACTGTTCACCCGAATACTTTGAATATTAAACTAATAAAAACGTAAGAAATGGTAGGAATTATCCGCTCCGGCTCCCTTTATTAAAATGTCCGCCTCCCATACGGAGGATCGCTCAGAGCATACTTATTAGCATGGCTCTTAATGGGCGCCGGAGAATTTGTTTCATTTGTAAATGTCTCGCAAACAATACCCGCTTAACTAGACTGAACCTAAATTGAGCGTGTATTGTGCGACTGTATACGATAGTATGTCTGTTGGCATACAAACCGAGCAGTTACACGCCATTTTATCATTTAGATTTGTGAGGTTTCCCGCGAAGGAGCCGGGAGAGCGCGGTTAGCGGCCACGATCTACTTACGGGACGAAATAAAGGCTGACGTGCCAACAATGGACCTGTGCTATGGCTGCTCTCATATGTGATTACCTCTTAACCCTCACCCAAGCAACACCGTAACCACCATTTGCGTGCTTGTCAACTTTATATCGGGCGATATTCAGCTGCTAGCGTTCAATTTCACCATTAAAATCTATCCACTTCTACTTGTAATGTGTAAATTGAATACATTACAGTCTAACCGTGAAATGAATCCTACCTTCCGTCCCTGGCTTCGCTCGTGTTTTATTCCCACTTACGACTATATCACATCCCTCAACGTTTTACCATGGACCACGTTTTTTTTTGTTGATTACGTTTCCCGACACATTTGGGTGTTTCTGAGGCTCCTTTGTGACATTGCGCCCTGAACTTAACGACAAAAGAAGCGATTCCTATTGTATTAAATGTTCGATTGTCAGTAATTTTATTATGTTGTATATTTTAGACTTTGTATCCGAGAAAAGCTTTCCAATTATGAAATACCTACCTAAATTTTTTTTTTCTGAATGAACGTCGGTACAGGGGGTTAGCTCTCAAATGCCGCCTTCAAGAGAAAATTAGGCGCGCTTTATGTTCTCACCGGCTTGATTCGGCTACCGCCCACTCTAATTCCTTTCCTTTCTCTCTATCCCTTTCCACTAAGTGTCAAAAAAATCATTCTCACTTTGCGGAAAAAGGGCAATATTTGACCTAATTCGTACCTAAATTTGGATCTGTTTAAAAAATGTTAATATACAATGTTTCTTGTTTTCGATGGTTTTTGAGAATAAAGATATACATTACACCTTTAACCGAAAATCTCTTCGTTGGTATGTAAATTCGCAGCTAAATATTCTTTCAACAAATGATAGAGCTAGATTTGTTCCATTCAGGTATTTTTAGTGAAAAGAGGAAAATGCGTATTGGGAAAATTGTGTTATCGTAGTGAGCAAGATTAAGAAAGGGACGCTTAGATGGTTTGGGCATGTATAGTGAATGAACGAAGAGAGGAGTGTAAGGAGAATATATGACGCGAATCTGAATGGAAGAAGAAGCCGGGTACGCCCAAGGAAGACATGGCACGATCAATTGAATCAAATACTTGAGTCGGGCCATGTCAGAAGTCGGAATAACAGAAGAGAATGTATGAGGCGTTGTATGAATGTGAATGGAAGAAGAAGCCG
Organism: Halesus radiatus; assembly: GCA_022606495.2. Taxonomy (NCBI): domain Eukaryota; kingdom Metazoa; phylum Arthropoda; class Insecta; order Trichoptera; family Limnephilidae; genus Halesus; species Halesus radiatus. The sequence goes on from JAHDVE020007755.1 coordinate 21,333, forward strand.
GGGACGCCCGAGGAAGACATGGCACGATCAATTGAATCAGATACTCGAGTCGGGCCATGTCAGAAGTCGGAATAACAGAAGAGAATGTATGAATGTGAATGAAGGAAGAAGTGTATGCCAAGATCGAGTTGTTTGGCGGTCCGTCCTCTCTGCCTACCCCTGCGGGAAACGGCGTGATGGTTAGTTAGTTAGTTATGTTATCGTTTTATTTTTTATTTTATGAAAGAGAAATATTCCCGGGTTACGAATAACGTCACAATATTTAAAAAGCTCCTTCTACCATCACAGTGAGTGAAAGACGTTGCTTGTGTCGTGATAGAGGACTTGAACTCACGACGCCTAGACGCGATTCCAACTCGGCTACTCACAATTATGTCATTTAGTAAATAATTAGTTTTTCCACGTATCGAATAAATTGGCCGTATTTTCATGACAATGTTCTGGGAGCGCAGGAAGGTGTGTGGGTGTTTGTACGGAGCAGAGAGCGTAGAATTGCGAGAACTTTATGATTATAAATTAGCTTATCACATTTTACGTGTGCTCCTTGAATAAAGGTACCCCAAAGAGCTTTTTGCTCTACACGCTCACCGTAATCCCCCGCCGGGACATCGCGGATACACGAAAGCTTTTAAACCGCTTATTCCTCACTTGATTGAGGGAGCTTTTTGGTTATGGAAACAATTACGAGTTGGCTGTCTAGCCCTAAATCTTAGCTCATACACTCCCGAGCGAGCCGGAACGTTTTATGTTCGTGTACGGGCTCCGCGATACCGGTATCGGTCGGTAATGCGGATTTTATTTTACACTTAACTTATTTATGTCCCGGCCACATAAAGATTGCTCCGGCGGGTTTACAATTGCAGCAACCGTGACAAATGTGCATATTACTGGAATAAATCGAACTTATATCTATCTAAATCTACATTTATGTCTCGGCTTAGTGCTACATTTGTTTTATTTCTACATTCTGGATTATTTTTATTTTTAGCATTCGCTTCGCATGTTCGTTTGTATGTTATTTATTATTTTTATTTAATATCATCGATATTTCTTGCCTGAATGTATAAATCATAAGAAAAGCCCAACATCAAAACAACAGCGAAATCCGTCTTCATTTTGGCCTCCATCAGATAAGGCAAAATTCGCCACGAAAAGCAACATTTACTATAATACGAAAATTCCTCATTCGTGTACGGGCAACACAGACTTAGGCTAAAGAGTATGGTTTAAAAATGGCGATGCATTATCGCGGGAAAAGCGGGGCTCTGTATTTTTGTGTTTAACAGAGAGCATCCGGGGCCGTCACGCGACCAGGAGGCGAGGAGTTAGAAAGAGGGGGTATTTAATTTAATTTCTAGCGGTATAAACCACGGTTTAGAGGTTTACGCTATTGTCTCGTTAATGCTGGTCGTTATCTTGCAGTATTAAGAATTCCCGCGATGGCGGAGTTCGCCGTGCAGCGGACTTGACCGCAGAGGAGACGAAGATAAAGGCGGGGCAATAAATCTGCTTCCTTAACCAGGAATACCTCGCGATAAATTACGGCGAAATTGTAAAATGGCCCGGCCTTTGCCGTCCGTGACTCCCGCGTGCCTCGCGCCCGGTGCATCCGAGCTCCGGGCCTTTCGCACTGCACCGGGGATAATGTTTTCAAGACATTCCACTGTAAACAACAATATGAAACCGTTGATTCATCGCCCAACTCATTATCTATACTACCTACACTACAGTTCGTTATATTATGACACATCTTATTAAAACTCAATTCAATCATCTTAAACCAGTGATGCATAACCCATTTTGTGCGGACCACTAGATTAAATAAAATAAATAAAAATCGATAGCTTTATTTTATTGTTTTGTTCTTGGGAACAGAAAAGCGGCTTTCTTTATGAGTCCTATTATTTTTTTTAACCGGTATAATTTATAGGAGTGTACTACCAAATGTTGTTTTTGAAAACAGAAATAACGAAGGTGAGTTTTGATATTTCTCTTTCAATATCAAACGTTCAAATTTCCGGGTGCAAAGACCGACTATAATTATCAAAGAATCAACAGAATTCAGAACTAAACTTAAAACACATCTTTTCAGACAATCGTATCCATAAATTGAAGAAATTCACCTGTAAATTGCTTAGCTAGGCTAGCCGGTTAGTACTTACCTAAAGTCATTAAATAAATAAAAAAAAAATAAAAAAATAATAATAAAATAAAATTAAAAATCCACGCATCGGTGCGCAAATGCGTCCACAGTCCGCAACACTGTAAATAACCAAAGTGTAAAATAAATAAAAAAACGTTAATATTTATTAAAACTTCTTACTCTTTTTAAGGTAATTTTATAGATATTTTCGAGTCCTAAAATTCATTTTATGAATACTTTCCAGTCCTAAAAATTAATACCAATAATTCAATAAATACCACCTCTTCTTGTGCCACCAATCATCTAATAAATGTAACATCAATAGAAAAGGAGAAACAAATAGCCATGTAAAACTATCGTCTCTATAAATAATTTTTTCTAAAACTGTGTTCATCTGAAGCGACCTGCCAGGTAAGTATGTTTTTCTGTATCTGTTTGTACATAACTAGTTAAGAAATATTTGTACAGCGCCCTTGAGGTGATTTTTCACAAAAACGGCGCTATACAAATCATCCAACTATTATTATTATTATTATAAATTTAACCGTGTCAATCTATAGGTTTGCTGGACCCGCTGCGACACGCAAACAAATTGAAAATTAATCAAATGAAACAGTCAACTTTGTTTTAACCACTTTTGTTTTAAAAATAATATTTTATTCGAATTCGCTAATCAAATTATTTCAAGCAATTATAGTTTTAATAAAAATACGGGGATCAATATGTGAAAATAAGTGATAGCTTCATACAATGGTGTAAAATTGAAAATTGATTAATTGGCCCTCCGGATAAAGAGGTTGCGCACCCCTGTCTTAATTAAACCGTATTCGTATTGGGTCTCAATCAACATCCTGTCTCCTGCTTTTACTTTTTACCATAATGCACTAGATTGTATTATTATAGCACCCGTGTTTTCGTAAGTAAGACTGACACTTTGAAGCACGTGAATCGTGAATGTTTATGTTCCCCAATCATTAAAATCTTTACTGAAATATATCCATCCAGCGTGGTAAACCTCCTCGTTAATGGACATCAAATCCCAGAGCCCACTCGACCAGATCGCTTCTATGGAAAGCTGCCGTCTATCGTCATCTCAATTAATCCTCTCGAGAGATAACCAACTCTCGCGCAGCCTCCCGCATCCAGCATTCGGCCAATCGAACGTTGAATGGTGAACCGTGGAATGAAACTTGCACTTGAGCCAAACTTCCAGATATTTACATTCCAGCGCCGCGTCGCAGCTCCGACCTGATCAATGCATTCGTTGAAACTTGAAGCGTGAAATGTGAAACCCACCCCGTTATTTGTCGGAGAGTTTCGAGTGTCTGCTGAACGCCGCGTAATTAAAATAGTTATTGGACAATCAAGTGCTTTTTGGGTATTTTCACACGTTCGAAGTGCATTCCATGTGATAATTAACTGTAGTGACTGATTTATGTGCATTCTTTTCTCTTTTTTAATTTCTTTTTTTACTCACAACATTGTCCATGTACACAAAATACATAACACGAAATGAAATAAACAAGAGCTACAGAAAAGGAACGGCACATACATAATAATAACGCATTAGTAGACAGAAGCCAAACATTTGGGAGTGACATTGGTCTCCAAGCTTCTTTCGATCTTCATATCGACACAATAACCTCAAAAGCCTCTACAATTTTAGAATTCATCATTCCGCAGCTCACTAGAATATGCGCACAAGTATGGAACCCACAATATAAAACATATGTGCACAACTTGGAACGTGTTCAAAATCGCTTTCTACGATAAATAGATTTTCGTAGTTACCGTCCCCATATAAATCACCAAGAATCGGCCGCGTTTTTTAATATGTTGTCGTTGGAAGGTCGCAGAATTTCGGCTGATGTCCTCTTTCTGCAGAAAATTGTTAGATTCACCGCAGATTGCTCGGAACTCCTACAACGGATTCAACTACGAGTTCCCAATTGACTAACCAGATCGAACTAAATTCTTAGCCTTCCTCGATGCAACACTAATTCTAAGCAAAACTCCTTCATTTATCGGGCATCACACATTTTTAACACCCACTATTCCCAATTTGAGATTCTGCACCACACTCCATAAAGTCACACCGGCGATCTATCGAGCCTTTATAACTTCAGATACCTACTCACCTCATAATACCACCAGTCTATTAACTTTATATACGTACATTATTTTTTCTTATTATTTTATTAATATAAAATCACACACATACATTTTAACTAGATCGCCCCCCACACTCCCAACTTCCTTTCCGGACCCCATAATAAATTACCTGTAACTTTTAAAATTATATTTCTTCTTTATTTTGTATCTTTTTAATTTTAACAAAATCACTAGATTCACAAATAAATAATACCCATGGGTAACCTGTAAATGGTCAAATTTATATAATTTATTCATTATGCTTCTTTTTTTATCTAAAATGTTTGTCTCCCAAATAAACAAAAATAAAATAAAATAATGCATGAATGAAGCAATGACAAAAATATGCATTTGAGAAAACATTCAAGTCAAAGCCCGAACAAGGTTTTGGTAGAATCCGTGATGTTAGACATACTAAATGATAATGATGTATGGCCGTGAGGCATGGAACTGGCAGAGGAAGGATGAAAATAGACTGAGAGTAGAGATGAGATCTGTGAGGCGAATGTGTGGTAAAACCATGTAATGTGTGGAAAATATTGAGATTTGTAAAGAATGTAAGGCTGATGTAAGCGTAAAGAATAAGATGAAGAAAACGACACTTTTATGGTTTGGGAATGTAGAGCGAATGAACGAAGACAGGAGTGTATCTAGAATATATGACGGTAAGAAGCCGGGGACGTTCGAGGAAGACATGGCACGATCGAGTGAATCAAATACTAGAGTCGGGCCGTGTCAGAAGTCGAAATAACAGAAGAGAATGTATCAGACATTGTATGGATGTGAATGAAGCAAGAATTTTATGCCAAGATGGAGTTGTTTGGCGGTCCGTCCTCTCTGCACACCCCTGCGGAAAAATGGCGTCATGGTTAGTTAGTTAAATGATAATCTTAAATATTACAATGATGTTTACAAACTTCAATAATTATAAAAAATAAATTGATTATTTCTTTCCAGACTTGTAAAATAAGTCAATAGATGTCTCATATGAATAAAAATCGGGTAGGTATATCCGAAACTCTATTCAGATTGCAATTGTGTTCGGGTAGATTTTTGCGATCATCATAAGGATAGCAGCCAATAATATGGGATTTAAAAAGGGAGTATAATATTAACAAGTCTTGAACTTCAAGTGTGATATCGGTGTAGATGGCGTAAATTGAACTGGTCTCATTAGCCAAGTTGGTTAAGCGGTTTCCCCGGATAGGTAGAGGTCCTGGGTTCGAGTCCCAGATGCGACTGAAATCTTTTTATTTTCTGTTGTTTTTTCGGTTTCGTGGTTCATTTGGGATGTGTTAATATTATCTTCTTCAATGATTAAAAAAGATAATCTTAGAGTTTTAATTTCGTAAAGTCTTACAAAAATCATTTAGACTGACCAAAAATTTCAAGACTCTGGCTGGAGTTAACAGTGAGAATGGTACCCATAATTAGTAGAATGTTGATTGAGGCAAAGCAATTCATTGTTTCCGAGTCTAACTCTGTCGTGATTAAATTGAATCTGCGTGTAACAAATTACCGACCCCTTTATCTCTAGAATTGAAGCGTTCTTCCTTAGCCCTTTAATTGAAGCGAGAAGTATATTTTACTCCCAATTTAGGCGTTTTTCTCCTATGTTTGATTAATTTTTCCCGTTTAGGGTAATAAATGTTGCTATCGTTCATAATAAAAATAATTCACGCGTTTATTGTGTCTGAGAAGCGATCAGTAAATTTCACTCAATATTTCCCACCAGACGTGAAATTTCCTCGGTGAAAAAAAAAACTAAACTTACCTACGAGAAAAAGGCGCAGCCTGCTACTATAAAATCAAAACGCATCGCCGGGGAAAGAACTCAAGGAAAGTATATCTTGAAGAAAGCTAGTGTGTTATCGGTCGGTTCTTGAAAAATGAGTTTATAATTTGACAGAATTAATTTTACTCGTTTACATTCTAGGGTTAAAAACTCCTTCTCTTGTTTGGTATTTTTAATAGTTATTCCGCACATGGGTTCCATAGAACGCCGTAGAACGAAATGCAACTATTTAATGTTTTGATTATACCAATGTTGAGAAATAATTCGTAGTCATCACGGTTGGCGCAGCCAGTTATCACAATTATATTTTTCGACACAAGCGACCTCTGGGTCGGCAGCCAATGAGCTCGCAGCATTATTCTGCCGCAGAGGTCGCTGCAACTTGTTTTTGATGCATTTTCTTCCTAAGGCTAAACTAAACGTAACATGCGCCCGCAGATGGCGCTAATTTTAATATTTTAGAAAAAAAAAACAGTTTTGCGTAATGCTTTTAAATATTAAATTGTTTTTGGCGGGTATGCATGCACACGGAATACAAAATGGAATAAAAACGCAATGTATTATTGTTTTATAAGTTTCTTGATGGACTTGAGCTTTAAACTTACAATAAAAAAATATTCCATATCATACCCGCCAAGAGACAATTCATCTTAATGTTTAAACCATTTAGTGCAACAGTGTTTTTTTCACAAATATTTAAATTAGTGCCATCTGTGAGCGCGTATCACGTTTCGTTTAACCTTAACGGACTGGACTAAAGGAATACCTGTCAAATAATTCCAATTTTATTTCAATCGTTTTATTTTCCGAGTTTACACAATCTTACAGATTCTGCGAAATCCCGTAATTCATGGAAACGGATCTTGTCTTAGGTAGGATTAACAGCATCATCAACAATAAGCCGTAAACCATTTGTTTATCGTCTAAAGAAGTTGCAAGAAAATTCATCTGAGCTCTATACCGCTTAGCGGATTTACAATTCAAATGCTTTCTTAGATGGATTTTACTTCCGCTTCTGAGAAGGCATCTGCTGAATTAGTTCCGACGCCGAACGCATTTCTTGTCTCGCCCCGTGGACCGAAAACAGGATCCCCGTTTCCTTCACAAGCCGCGAGCTTAACCTATAATGACCGAGAGAATAATTAAATATTTAGACTGCGATGAAGTAAACGGGACTCCCTCAGCAATAATTGATCCCTCTTGTTCTGCCGAAGCTGACGTAATCTGGAATTTCAATTCTATGCGAGCGCCCTTAAATACCCCGGTATTCCCCAAGGTTCCATTCTAGTGCCCTTCTTTGTCTCATTATGCTCGGTAGCGTCCGAGATATCTTTCTCCACAATATATTCCTCTCATAATATAATGTATCGACCGCAGACACAGCAGTACCTGCTATCTTTACCCCTCTAGCGAATAAAATTCCGTAGTCTTTTGAATATTTATTTTTTTACGAATTACACCTTGATTTCCGATTTCTTCGACTGATTTATCATTTACCCTTTTTGATGTTGTAATATGAAACGAGACTTTTGCAGAATACTATTGTTTGTTTAACGATCATAGAAATCATAATCCGTCACAAATTTTATGTAAAATAATATAACCAAGTACGTCTTATAAATTGTAACGATTCTGTTGTCTTGGAAATAAAAATTACGTTTCATAACTTTTAGGAAAACAATTTATTTTATTTTATCACTATCCACAATCCAAGATTTCCGCTTATTCTTGCTGAATTCTTAAACCAACCACGCACAATGGTCGTTCATTACCTGTTATTATTGTGACGACACGGATTAGGCCCTTTAGCTCTAACATTGTGTCTATTTGACACTTTTATTTCTCTCTCAATAATACTTTTACCTAACTAAATAGGTTTTACAAAGAAGCTAATAAGTAATAACAGATATCGGTCCCAATTACAGCACACATAACTTACACCTACACCTACATAAATACCTCCGTAAAAAATCATCACCCCACTTGTTCGGTATTTATGTTCGTTCATAATGGCCTGAAAATACATGGCTTGAGTTATCTTGCTTGGTAAGTGTAGATTTTCTTTAGCAATTTGGCCACTAGTGTAGCCAGTTTATCAGGATGAAGTGAATTATGACGGTAATTGATTTCCTTCCTTACCACGAGAGGAAGCGAAGCTTGAACTAAAAGATATCAAGAATGTTTGTTGGCAAATCATCATTTTATTTAGTCCGCCATCGCTTATGAAAGTCTCTTTTCCGTTAATGAATTGAAACAAAGTATACAAAGGAAAACATTATTTATATCTGCGGACTAGCAAACCCAAACAATAGAAAATATTCAGTATTTTTTTTTCGCTATTTCGTTTATTAATGTTGAATTTGTTTATTTAGCTTTGTGCTCATCAAATAGCAGAGTATGCAGACTAAACGTGCTGTGCCGGCTTAGCACATGGCGCAATATTTTGTCGGTTGGCATTAAAAAAATGATGATGACGCGTTGGGCTTTTCTGTGGTTCTCACTTTGTGAAACATAAATATGAACCATTTTCAAAAGCCATGTTTTAGTGTTGTTTATCCGTGGTCATATTTTATCTCGTTAAATTTTGTTTATTTCAACGCTGAATCTAGCATCTAGCGGAGTAATAAAATAATAATATTGAATTAACAGATTATTAACTTGCATGTAGACATTTTGGACGTAGGAAAAGATTTACAACCGACTTTGTGTAATGTTCTAATCATTATAACGACCTGGACGTTATCTCGACATGAAATCAAATTAATACCCAAGAACATTATGTTCATTTTAATTCAGATTGCAAATACACGGCGAACCTTTGCGTGACGACAAGAAAGCAACATGTAACCGAATAACATCATAGTTTTATTACTTTTTGGGGGTTTGTTTGGGTCGCCTCACTTTTTCCCATATCGAATTTCCCGAACTGAACTGGGTCGGCCGATGAGGCCTCGCTAGTCGCTAATAATAATCAATAGTTGGGAATTGTAAGTCAATTGATATATCGGCTTATGCTCCGTCTCTATAACTCGGCTCTCGGCTGACCTAATGTGCCCCGCAGCCACATGGCCGTATGGTAAGAATAACCCTAATATTTACACCAGACTTGCTTACAGAAGCTGCTTTCTTTATCCAAACATTACTCATCATCTGCGTCTTTCTACTTTATTGAACAGACGTGTTATTAACGCCAGACTTTGTTTTTAAAGGGTTATAATTCACGCTAATTTCTTACAAAGTAATATTCCAACAGCGTGCGCTTAGTTAAAACGAACCGATATCAAAATGAAGTTTTCTTATTAAAATCAACATAATCTCTTTTCAGTTTTCGCGTTCTGTCAGATTGAAGTAATAAACATAAATAAAGCACGGTGGTAATAATTAAGTAAAGAAAATAAATTTCCCCCTCAAGCATTAAAACTCGCATTATTCGCCTTTATTTCGGCACTCAATCAACTTCCAACTATCTGTAAGTACTTTATTTTAATCGAATATATTCCGTTTGTTGGAGCTATTTCGCTTTCACGATTTTCTCAAATAATGTTACCTTTTTACGGTTTTTTTATCATCGTATTAAATAATAATATTTTATCTTTTAAATATCTGCAAATCAAATCTTGATTGTGGTTGAAACGTCACAATTTAAATAGAACATTAAAATCTTAATGATCGTTTATCCGAGATTTTTTCAATCATGAAACTAAATTTCGTATAAAACTCTGAGATTATTACTTAAGGGAGGAACATTTTTTCATAAAATTCGTATCAATAATGGGACAGAAATTTTATGTAGTAAACGCTTTCACGCACTGCGGAACGAGCTTTCTAGGGGATAAACACGCGTGCCATTGAGAAGTTCCTCTGATCCGTATCCCGGTCGTTCTCCACACTAAATACACAAACCTCTCGCTCCGTTTAAACGGAAATATCAAATTAATGTTTTCAGTAAAAACATGTAAGGGTTCAAAAGATATAAGTTTCCTTGTAGTATTATTCGTTTGTAAATTCTTGCACGTTTTCATTACGATTTGATTTTGAATTAAATTATATTTTGGAATAAAATAATGTATTCCGATCGTATCGTTTTCAATAACTTATGAGATGTTTTTTTTATTTGTTTCTTTTCAGATTTTCCACGAGTCGAAGTTGGACCAGAAAATCCTTTGAAAGTTGAAGTCGACGGAACGGCCACTATGGAATGCAAAGTTAACTCCAAACCCAAAGTTTCCAACGTCCGGTGGACGCGCAATGGAAGGTTTATTTCTACCTCCTTCACCCACACTCTACACAGGGTCTCCGTTCAGGACGCCGGCAAGTACACTTGCTCTGCCGATAACGGATTGGGAAAACTTGGAGAACAAGAGGTCATTTTGGATGTCCTGTTTCCTCCCAATGTCGTGATTGAATCTAAAACTAAAGAAGTCGAAGAAGGAGGACTCGTAAATATTCGATGCAACGTGACAGCAAACCCTGAACCAGTTTCAATCGAATGGACTAAAGAAGACAAACCCGATTTTAGGCAAAGCGGTGATTCTCTTCGTCTGCCGAGGGTCACTGCCGAATCTGCCGGTACTTATATCTGTCGCGCAACCAACGTGATCACAACAAACGGAAAAAGGCTGGTTAAATCTGGAATGTCCTCCGTCGCTGTTCTCGTTAGACACAAGCCCGGAAAAGCCCGCATCAGTCCTGACCGGCCGATAGCTCAAGAAGGCTCCGGGGTGACGCTCTCTTGCGCCGCCAGTCCTCCCGGCTGGCCCGCTCCACAGTACAGATGGTTCCGCGATGGAGAACCTCAGGGAGCTCAAGCCACCGTTCTTGCTACTGGAAATAAATACACTATTCCAAGCGCCCATCTCGGGAGTGAGGGAAATTACCATTGCCAAGCAACGAACGAATTGGGACACGGAGAAATGGCGTCTATCAACTTAGAAGTTCACCAATCTCCACGATTTCAAGTAAAACTGCAACCTCACATGACTAAGAAAGTTGGAGATCCCGATTTCTCCGTGACTTGCAGTGCTCACGGAAAGCCGAAGCCTTCCATCAGGTGGCTTAAGGACGGATCAGAGATTACCCCCGAACCGAGTCTGTACGAGGTGAGGACAGATAATACAGAAGTGAGGAACGGAGTTATGAACGTGCAGAGTGTTCTGAGATTCAACGGGAAGGCGAGAATCGAAGGCAACCAGCTGCTACCAGAGGATAGAGGAGTGTATGCCTGCGTTTTCGAAAATGAAGTGAAACGAGCGGAATCCAGCATGCATCTTAGGATTGAGCGTAAGTTTTTTAAAATAATTTATTTATTTTTGTACTCTTACAATATTAGAGATGTTTTAACCTCATTAATTTATATTTCAGACGAACCTATTATTTTGCACCGTTATAACAAAGTCGCCTTCGATTTACACGAAACTGCCGAAGTTGTTTGCAAAATGCAAGCGTACCCCAAGCCCGAATTCCAGTGGTCGTTCGGAACCAATACTGCTCCCTTGTTCATGTCATCTGAAGGGCATTACGAAATCAACACGACGACCGATAACAACGACATGTATACGAGTATATTGAAAGTATCTAATATTAAGCATCAGGATTACGGAGACTACTATTGCAGGGTGATTAATATGTTGGGATCAGTCAAGGCTCAGATTAAACTGCAGTCGAAAGGAGCTCCCGAAAAACCGCGCAACCTACAAACGACGGAAGTCGGTCACAACTTTGTAACCCTTCTGTGGGAACCAGGGTTTGATGGTGGTCTTCAGAATACCAAGTACTTCGTATCGTACAGACGAGTGGCGATGCCCAACAACGAAGTGGTCACCGGCGACTGCTCCATGATGACCTCCAGGAACGGCGAATGGATGGAGTTCGACTGCCAGAGGAATGTACCTTGCAATGTCACTTCACTAGATCAGCACCAGAGCTACGTCTTCAAGGTAATTGATCTACTCATTTCTTACTTAATTGATCATAAATATCCATAACGTGTATACCATTGCTCATTCCATCATCATTAATCCAATTTTATTATTGTTAATAATTGATAAAAACCGACGCAATATACCCATTTGTTCATTGGATTTTTATATTTTTTTTATCGCAACCGACAGCATCTGACTTATGTTTTCAAGGTAAAGGGAGGACAAGAAAAATTTATGTGAATAATTACGAAAAAGCTTATTACGTGATTTCTTTTTGATAGACATTTTTATTTATTTTTATTCACGCATTTTTGATTTTCGCACCCTGAAATAAATAATATTATGAATGTGTCTTTACTATATTCTACAATTCTCTTCTATATATTATTATGTAGAACCTATTCGTATCGTACCCAAAGGACACCATTGCCGAAAATAAATTCTGTTTTATTTTGTATTATGAAATCCAAAACTCTTTTGTAAGGGAGTGTTGTTCTCGGGGTTCGAAATATTTGTATTTTTTCTAAATGTTTTAACATTTTTTGTATGTTCTAGGTCAAAGCATTTAACACTAAAGGGAACAGTGAATTTTCCAATGAAATCTCGACAACAACCAAAGTTGACAAAATACCCTCCCCCGACCAAGTCACATTCGACCCCAGCACAAAGACACTCTCGCTCAGTGTGGGATCCACTTGCCTGGCTCTGATCGGAGTTGTTGAGACATTAATGAATGGCCATGCTACGGCCACATGGCAAGTCATCGAAACCATCCCTCTACATGTATCTGGAAATGGACCGTCTTACAAGGAAACCATCATTGATCACCTTGCTCAGTCCACCAATAGGATGGGCAGGAATGGGGGAAGATCTCTGGATGAAAACAATGATGTCAACCCTGGGCTGGTGCATGTTGATGAGCTCAATCCCAGAGTCAGAGTCAAGCTCTGTTTGAGGGTCAACCATGAAAATTGCGGGGAGTACACAGAAGCAGACAGTAAGAATAAAATATTTTTTTTAGACTTTCATTGTTTGGACTCCCATCAAATTTTTACTATATATATATATATTTTTTTTTTTATAGTTGGACCGTCATACATCAAAGAGGCATCAGCTCTTGCTACTCCAACCTTGATTGCCATCATCGTATCCTGTGTTGTGTTTGTCCTCTTCATTGGACTTCTGCTTATGTTCTGCCGCTGCAAGAGGAACCAAACCAAGAAACAAAATGCCAAGGACTATGAGATGGATTCCGTCAGGCCTTCAATGGTGGCCAATCAGAACCAAGCCCCTCCTCCGTATTACCCAACAACTGGACTGGAGAACAAAGCTCTGGAACATTCGATGGATCTGGCTTTGTCAATGGAAGATCCTAAGAATGCTGTCTACGCAACACAGAATGGATACGGCTACCACGTAGCTCCCAATGTGCAGGGTCATCCGGGACAAAATATCAACGGGGGTGAATGTAAGCATCCATTATTTTATTAAATTTTGCTTTTTTTTTTAATATTTTCATGAATGTCAGAATTTCTACTCTTTTGGATATGTTACCTTAGAAGAAAGGAATGTGTTTTTTTCCCATCTCACGAGTGAATGCTAGCTATAATCATCCATCTCATTTGCTTGCCAATAAGTCATTGCTATGTGTTTGTGTATCACTTTTCATAAATAATATTCTTTTTCCAATGCATTACTCAAAAAGGACTAGCTGGTCGCTATAACATCAAAGGTAAAGGTTTTCAAAGCTCCGTTTGCTTTGTCATCTGTCATTTGTGCATGTCATAGGAGAACCGCATGGATTTAAAAATGACTGTAAAGAAAAAAAAAGTTTTCTTTTATTTATTTGTTTTTTGTTTTGTTTTAGGGGTCAATATGGGTTACATCGAGAACAGCTACAGTAATTCGAACAACGGAGGTAGCGTAAATTCTCAGGATTCCCTATGGCAGATGAAGATGCAGGCAGCAGCTAACAACGGCAACCCGCAGCCTTCAGGGCCCCACCCCATCATTGACCGCCAGAACTCGTATGGGTACGACCCGATCACCCACGGGGGCTACGGAGCCATTGATGACTACGCCCCCTACCCCCACATGACGCACAGCAACCAGCCCATGGCCGACGAATACAACATGCGAGGAAGCCAGAACCCCTCCCGACAGGAATACTGCACAGATCCATACGCTTCAGTACACAAACCCAAGAAACGGATGGACCAACATATAGGTAAGAAATAAATTTAAATAAAAATAATTTTTAAATTATTCAAATTAAAAATGACTTTTTAAGGACAAGATTTTGAAAGTTTAGCACTCTGTGATGATATTATATTTTAAAACAAAATTATTTATATTCATCAAGATATGTATTGGTAAAAGCGCACAGAAAAGTAGATTATTCTTTTGAGCTTAGTAAATTCTGCTATCGAAGTGTCTCTGTAATCAAAGAGCTACGACTCCAACCTTTAGATCGGAGAAAACACAACATAGTTGTTTTTTTCATACCATACATAAAAAAATAGAAACCTTTAACAAAAAAAAAACAGTAGTCAATCATTCCAAACCATTAATATTAATTGTTTTAATTTTCGAACGGAGTTAAAAATATATGTGAAATTTTGGTCAAATCTAAATTTATTATTGATCAATCCACGGTTTAATTATTCCGTGGATAAAACAACCGGGCCTAGTGTGAAAACTTTATAACCCTCCAGGAGTTACCATAATTACCAGTTTTTTGTTGCTTTATTTCATATCGTGATTATATTTTTTGGTGCAGAATCCCCCTACCACGACGTGAGCGGCCTGCCAGACCCCTACATGGACCAGATGGAGACGGAGGAGCAAAAGCCACCGCAGCACCTGTCGCTGAGCTACGACGAGAGCCTCGAGAGTGGCTACTCCACCCCCAACTCCCGCACCCGCCGCGTCATCAGAGAGATCATCGTCTGAACCCGGCTTTGAATCCCATTAGGACCAAAAGTGCGCCATGGGCTATCCAACAAAAAGTGAATAGTGCAAATTAACATGCATCTTAAAGTCCTCGTCGCACCAATTATGACACACCAAAAAAACATTAAAAAATTTACTTACGGGACGTTTGACGAAGATTGCTTAATTTATTAATGTTTTTTTGTTGGCGATACATATAATGGCACGACTTGTTATATTTGAATGCTATTCGACAGACAATTGTTAACGTGAATGCGATGATAAAAGACTGCCGTAGGATCTAAGCTGCCTTTTATATTAAATTTTAGTGCAAAACTTTAAAATTAACTTTTGAATAGACATAAAACTACTATGTACTTTTCGTTAAAATGCCATATAACGTGGATTGTGTGAAATTTAAACAAAAAATACTTAAATTGAGTGTTTATAGATAGCGTTAATGTGATAAGATTTATGTAAAAGTGAATTTTTCCAGCTCTTGATGCAAATGCACAAATGTTACGTTGAAATTTTATATCGGTTTAATTATTTTAAGAAAAGCGGATAGGTCTTGATTGGAAAACTGAAAACTCGACGACTGATGATTTTTATGCACTTTTATTATTTTGGTGCTAGAATGTAAAGCCTATATATTACACACAAATTCGAAAGCAAATAATTATAAATCAGTAATATTTATTTAGATGTTAATGTTTTAAGCGTCACTATAAGATGAATGCTATTATTTATCAATTGCTAATAACGACCCAAATTGATTTGAAGTAATAAATTCCATCCGCCCCATACAACATTAATCATTGTAGCAACCTGTCTATTTCTTGAGTGGTACGCAGTTTCTCTTTACATATTAACTGGTTTTCAGTAATATTTAAATAACTAGACCATCGTAAGTTTATCAATGGCCCCGAGCGTCTCCGCTGAAATTCTATAAATTCACGGTGACATCTGTTTGTGATTTCACCGCCCTCGAACTTATGGTGATCGGAGTATATATTTATTTTTGTAGGGAGTAAATACTTATTATATATTTATAATGAGTGTCATTACAGTTTATATTATATTTATAAACAGTGTTAATACTACTTATATAATGTATAAAAAGTGTCCTGTACTGTTTATGCATGCAATCAGTGTTTTCTTCTTCCTGTGCAAATATTTGATTTATTTGATTGAATTGATATTTTTAGCATTGATCAACTAAGCAAAATAACACCAAGGCTATCAAATTGCATAGGCTGCGGAATATTAAAAACTCATTTGCAAACATTTAGTTGAACTTTCTTATTTTGTTAATCAATTGTTTACTCTTTCCATTTAGTGAATTTTGTTTTGTAAATTATGTTTATGTTGGATGCACTTGTTTTGTATGCATTTGTATTAATGTTAAACAATGCTGGAAAGGAAAGCAAATGAAATTGGCTTGCGTTGTGCCAAACGGATTGATTTGTAAAATTGCATTTGAAATTGCGCAGAAATTACTTAACTGCAACGATTAAAATGTACTTAATTTTGTACAATTATTTGTTATAAAAAAACATTTTTGATGACATCATTTTACAAATTGAAGAATCACGTTTTATTATGCATTCGATGGAAGAATTATTTTGTCACACTCAAACTTATGCTGAAGTTTTCTTGTGAAATGCTACTATATAGATACTTCCATAAAATTGATAACATTGAACAGTTTAATAATAATAATAGTAATTGGATGATTTGTATAGCGCCGTTTTGGTGAAAAATCACCTCCAGGGCGCTTTTATTATTTAACAGAGCTTTCACTATTCAACATTGCGATATTATTTTTATAAAAATCACATGAAAACATTATTCAAAATCTTCATTGCATAAATTGTAATTATTTAAATCTTCGTAAATTGGTGTTTTCAGACTATGTTTCGTTATTTTTTAAATTTAAGAAAAATTGAATTAAACTTAATGAAATGATATTCATTTAAGAAGATTGACTCGGACGAATACCTCCTGAGCTATTTAAGTATTGATTATCTGTGTACATAAAATGCTTGGTCTAAATATTACACGTAACATTGTACATGTGTAAAAGTTATGGTATTTATATCAGCATTACAAATAATATGCTTTGTATTGCTCGTATAAAACTGCACTTTAAAATAGCGTCCAATTATTTCATAATAATGTGTATTCCCACAACTTTATTATTGAACTAATTTTTAACAAATGTTTATCCCCACCTTTAATATGCTATGTGATATTTAGATGTGAATTTACAACACTTTCTTCAAAATCCACAGAGTCTTGGAGAAAACAAAATACAAGTTAGCCACTGAAATTACAACATCACATCTCCAACAACTGTTAAACACACTTAAAAACAAATCGTATTATCGCCTATTCGCTGCTAAACGCATCTCACGATAAGCAAAATCATATTTAAACGGATAATGTATGACCATCGCAAAGAGAGTTGCTTAAAGCTGTTAGTCAATAAGCGATGTTTGGAGATGTTTTGTTGAATTTCGCTGCGTCATCGAGCCAGAATCTGGAGCAAATAATTTATAAATGTGAATGTATAGATGTCTAAAAAGTTTGTTTGATTGTTTCATAAAAAATACATATCACAAATAGATGATAGAGTTCATTCTGGAGTTAAGATATGTGCATTATAATATGTACTGTTATTGTACAAAGGTTTGCCTCTGCGCAACGTTTTGGATTTATTCATTTAAATTAATATGGCAGATAAATGTATAGAGTAGCATTTAGTCCTTTGTTCTTACCGCTAATTCTTCCTCACCTTTGCTAATTATGTATATTTACGTTCAGACTGATTCCTTCCATTCACAAAACTATCGATATTCTATATACTATACATATTATAATACTGTATTATTTTCTAGCTAAAACAGTTAGGAGTTATGTGTTGAAACACAGTTTGTTTGTTTTCTATGAACAAAAGCAATCCGATCTCGCACAAACTTAGGATCGGATGATTTGATACAAACGTCGCTAGCCGAGTATTTATAAATTAAACTTAATACATTTTGTGTCTATATAATTATATAAATGTATAAATCTCGTCTTAATATTAAATTTATAGTATTGTAAATAATATTATATGAGACTTTGCTTTTAATTTTATGTCTAATGGGAATAATTACAACAAATGTAGTTGAAGTAAGCCATATTTTACCTTTAGTTCGAGTTATGAGGTTAATTTTTATATATTTTTTATTCATTTTTAAGTGTACGCGCGATCGAGAAGATCTATATTGTTTCAGAAGTATGAATGGAAATTCATTGATTTAAATGATCTGTAAATATAATTATTTTGATGATATTTTATGTGTACAGAATGATTGGAAAAATAAATGATTTTATAATATAACTTGTTTTTACGATCTCCTTTCTCCTCTATCGCTTTATCTTTATTATACGAGGTGTGTTCAAAAGAAAAGATGAATTTTGAATTTTCGCAGGCTGTGTACATTCGATAATCGATTTTTTTTTGTTATGTTGGTACACATATTTTTATCATATGTTAGGATTATCAGCCATTTTGGATTAGTGTTTTGTTTTTGACAACTAGAAAGGTTAGTCACGTTTTTGTGTGTTCTTCGATTTTTTACTTTATAAAAAAATGGATCAAAGAATATGTATTAAACTTTGCATTAAAAATGGAATAAAGTGCTTCAACGCACTTAAAATGTTGACTGTGGTATTCGGCGAGTCTACATTCTCTCAAAAAAGTGTTTATAAGTGGTACAAGCGCTTTACAGAAGGCCGAGAAGATGTTAATGACGATGAGCGTCCTGGAGTTGCAACCACGTCAACAAACGAAGAAAACATCGAAACAGTGAAGAAAATGGTTTTGGAAAATCGTCGAATCACTATTAGGGAAGTTGCAGAGGATGTTGGCATATCAATCGGCTCATGCCATGCAATTTTCTCGGATGTTTTGGGCATGAAACGTGTGGCAGCGAAGTTTGTTCCGAAATTGCTAAATTTTGAGCAAAAGCAACGTCGCATTAGTATCGCTCAGGAGTTGTTGAATGAAGTCAACAACGATCCAGATTTGCTCAAAAAGGTCATAACTGGTGATGAAACGTGGGTATATGGTTATGACGTCGAAACCAAGGCCCAATCATCCCAATGGAAGCGTCCAGAAGAGCCAAGACCGAAAAAAGCACGCCAAGTTCGATCAAATGTAAAGGTTTTGCTCACTGTTTTCTTTGATTACAATGGCATGGTGCATCATGAGTTCTTGCCAACAGGTCGTACGGTTAATAAGGAATACTAAAAGGAAGTTATGCAACGTTTGCGTGAAGCAATACGGCTCAAACGATCGGAATTGTGGAAAAACAAATCATGGATTTTGCATCACGATAATGCACCAGCTCACACATCAATGCTTGTTCGTGATTATTTGGCCAAAAACAACACCGTAATCATGCCTCAACCACCGTATTCACCAGATTTGGCTCCTGCGACTTTTTCCTATTCCCGAAACTAAAGAGACCAATGAAAGGAAAGCGTTTTGCCACAATTGATGAGATAAAGTCAGAATCGAAGAACGAGCTGATGGCCATACCGAAAAGCGCATTCCAGAAGTGCTTCGAGGATTGGAAGAAGCGCTGGCATAAGTGCATTATATCTGAGGGGGATTACATTGAAGGGGAGAAAATGGATATTGATGAATAAATAAATACTTTTCGAAAAAATTCAAAATTCACCTTTTCTTTTGAACATACTTCGTATTATTGAATAACAAAATAATTTCATATAATTATTGTTGGTTGACAGTACCTGGAGTAAAAATATAAAATTACCAAAAAAAATTATGATAATATTCAGTAACAACCGTCAAAGTCAACATTCAACATATTGTCCGCTGGGAAAACTTTATTTTACGCTACTGCCTAATTGTTTTCCAAACAATCTTAACTTCTCCATGCAGATATAACAATACATCTATTTCATTGGCAAATATACACCTTAATGCCTTTTAAAAAATCATTATTTTTAATCACAGGTTTTCGTATTTACTTATTATAATGACCGAGGCTGATTAGTATAATTTTAACCACGTTCTGGAGTAAGTATTTATAATAGTGGAATTCACAGCTAAAGGAATCAGTGGGAAGTGAAGCTAGCAGTCCATAATGGAGTGATGATACCAACCCTGATGTATAGCAGTAAGGCATGGAACCGGCAGAGGAAGGATGAAAGTAGAATGAATGCCATAGAAATGTGATGTGTGGTAAAACCATGTATGATTGTGTGAAAAATGTTGAGATTCGTAAAGAATGCAAGGCCGATGTAAGAATAATAAGTAAAATTAAGAAAGGGACGCTTAGATGGTTTTGGCATGTAGAGCGAATGAATATAGATAGGTGTGTAAGGGGAATGTGAATGTAAGAAGAAGCCGGGGACGCCTGAGAAAGACATGGCACGATCAAGTGAATCAAATACTTGAGTCGGGCTGTGTCAGAAGTCTGAATAACAGAAGAGAATGTATGAATGTGAATGAAGCAAAAAGTGTATGCCAAAGTGGAGTTATTTGGTGGTCCGTCCTTTCTGCCTACCCCTGCGATGAAACAGCGTGATGTTTAGTTAGTTTGTTAAATTTTTGATTTATTCATCTATACAATCTTAGTAAAAATAATAACAGTTCTTTATTCCAGAAGGTATGCAGGGGTAGTGCAATGCAATACGTTTCATGAGTGATAATAATACAAAGAATAACAATATGTACGTAAAATAAGAGGAAGAAAAAAAATAAAAGAAAAAGATTACTCACTAAAATATGCAAAATAAGTTCATTTACCAAAAAAAAAAAAAAAACAGTTTATGGCGGATATTTGATGTTATAAATGGGTAATGGTACTGTGCTGGTCTCGCTAGGAGAACCTGTGTTGAGAGCAGGCAAAGTTTACAGTTTACAATTAACACTTTACAAAGTTTACAGAGGTTGCAAAGTTTACAAAGTTGACAACGTTTACAATGTTTACAATATTTACTAAGTTACGGTCATTATATTTTATACGTGTTTACATTTCTTCAATAATAAATCATAAGTTTAAATTCGTTTATAACAAACAATTATTTTTATATAATGGTTTAAAACACAAAATGATTCGACAATTTGAGAAGAAATGAAATAACAGCAGTAAAATGTCCGTACCCAAATCAAATGAAGTCCCCGAATTCAATACTTTCTAAGAACCCTGCAGGAGTTTCCCAAAAACTTAACACCAAAGAAAAATATCTTCCCCGAGTTGATAAAAATTACCTTACCGAATTCAACAAATAAAAATCAACGCGTTATTTACGTACGCTTCTTTTGACGGCAGGAAAGTTTTCCTTGTTATTATTTTACGTCATTATTCAGCCTTGAATGTGGGTTATTTTATATATTCATAATTCTACTTTGTTCTACATTTAAATTTCAAATTTGCACTCCGAGCGGCAAAAAGTATTCCGCCTGTGTCAAAGTTGCTTAATGTTATTCATCTGACAATCCCTTCAAAATGCTTCGGCACTTAGTCGTCCCGTACTGCGCACTCCTCACGCCTTGTCCGCACTCCCCAATCCATCACAGCCAAGATCTGTGTTTAGTCGACTCATGGAAACGATCACGTTCCTCTGCATTATCCCATAATAAAATGCGATATGTATAATAGGATTGACGGGGATTTATCTAAAATCCATATACGTATTAGGAGATCCCTAAATTAGTGATTTCTCTTTATCGTCTTTGGGAATACTGTGTGGAGGGTCTTTTTGAGGAAAAGAAGGAGTGAACCTAAGTCTTTAAGAGATCCACGTTGTAAGAGGGAGGAAACCCAGAGGACGGCAAATCATTCAGCGGATGTAAAAAACGAGTAAGTTTTTAGTGTACCGATTTTAGCGTTCACTTCAAAACATACTCCGAGCTGCACTATAAAAGTTATGGGTTTCTGAAGATAACTGGTGCGACCGAGCCGAAACGTCACTAAAGAGACAAAGCACGGCAAACATCGTGACGAGCTGCCACGGCGGTTTGCCTGGTGCACTAAAGGGACTGGTGCACTAAAGGGACTGGTTCACACACGGACAATTTGGGTTCCTTGCCGTGCGGTTGTGTTTACAGCACAATCAGAGAAATATAAAATTGCGCTTGTTGTTGGCGCGAATATTAATGGACGAAAAAGAAAACAATTTAAACAGAAAAAAGTCAGTCATGAATTTACTAAGGGAATTAGAATTACCAACTCAATGTGCACAATTGAAATTACACAAAACAGCGTTATAGTATTTTATTTATTTGAGTTTTTAATCCAGTAGGACTGGGTGGATGGTTCAAACCCAATTTGCCATATTACATGAGAAGTGGCGTACATTCCATAAAGGCTGAAAAGCTGCGCCTACCCCAAGAAAAATGAACTATTGAAAAAAAAATAAAAGAGTTTTATATTAAATTATATTTTTTCAATAAATTTGTGATTTTTTTTTGTATGACAATCGTTCTACATTGATAATTTGTTTCTATATGAAAAAAATGTGCACTTTTTATCAAAATAAGAAAAAGGCCATCTTAAAATGTTCAGTGAGCAATTCATACCCGGACTTGAATCTTTCTACCTTTGGTTATAGAGTAATGCACACCACTGTACCTGAGATATGGGCACATACTCGTATATACAATTTATTGCCTACAAAGGGAAAAATTAAAATGATTCTATTGGTAAAATACGAATATAAATAAATAAAACTAAGAAAATGAATGATCAAAAGTTAATAATAACGTTTCAAAAAAAATATTGTCTTTCATTATCCTTGCTAACCAGAGCCAGGGAGACTTCGGTATCCCCAATTGGCGTATGTTGTGAGGCTAAAGGGAATGGGGAGGAAAAGGAGATGTGGGAGAGGAAGGTGGGAATGTATTCGGCTATTCAGATCTTTTTATTTTTTAAAGAGTGACAAACATTTCTAGTTTACGAATAATATGATAATATTTGAAAATCTCCTACTACCATCAGAGTAAGATGAACATGTTGCTTGTGTTGTGATGGAGGACTTAGCCAGACTTAGTTCAGACTAATAAACTCACGATGCCTGGGTGGGACCCAGATGCGATGCCAACTCAGCCACTGACCAATTTGATCACGAAACACGACTTAAGCCATTTCAAGCAACGTTTCAATTCCAAATTGTGGTCTTTGTGATCCACGGATCCGTGTGTGAATGCTACGTGAAAAGCACGGTAAAGAACAACACCGTAATCTCTCGCAAAGCCTCTGTTCTTACGTATAAATACATTTTGAAAATCGTACCTCGAATGATGATTCGGACTACGTCATGCTTGTGTTTTCGTAAACATCTAAAAAAATAATGTGTATTTCTTCATAAAAATTTAACCAATCTCGTTCGTGGGTGTATTTTACATTTGGAAAATGTAAGCACAAATCGTAAAGTTCACCTTTCAAAAACACGTTTAATAAATAATATCGTTACAATAACGAAATTACGAAATGAAAACAAAAGCTTCCTTTTAAAAAATACGCGCAAAGATTCACTTGTTGCCGCAAAGGTCAAAGGATGAAAACTGTATTTTAAATGTTTTATACTTAACTGCCACAGAGAATCCCAAACAGACTATATTATTGCTCCGGTTACGGTTCCATTTGGATGGCCTTATGGTTGATTTGCACAATAATATGCATCTTAATAAAACCTACCCAATTGTAATCCATACCTAGTCCATCGACTTTAGCCGCATCATTGTCCGCTGTGTATTTCGTTCACTAAGCTGCCCGCTGCAATATTCGTATTGTGTTTGCCTCCGACGTGATATTTTGTATTGTGTGATTCCGCTGCAGATGAATATCGTCTGTGTTTTTTTTTATGTTGATCTATTATTTATTATTTATGTGCTCAAGTGCATCGACAGCCAAAGAAGAGGCTTGTGGAGAAATAAGGATCAGGGGTAAGTCTTTGGATCCCATCTTTCCCTTCCTATTTTACGCCTGCATGTTTGAGGAAATCAATTATAATTATTTAAATTGTGTAAACGATATTTTATGAACCTAGCGCACCCACTATCACAGGAATCGGAAGTATTAAAAACGCATATAAATCGTTTTGTTGTTTTTACAATTCAGTTAACCGTTAATGTTATTTAAAGTTTACTTTACGACTCGGCACTGAACGAAAATTTATGTAGATTTATACCGCACAGAAGCAAGGAAGATGTTGATACTTAAAAAAACGTATTAGAGTATTTTTTAAGTATAATGAAAAAGCCATTCTGTCAGATTATCCAGATCGCCTACTGCGGGGAGTTCTAGTGTTGAGGGAGGTTTTACAGCTAAAGGAGGTTCTACAGCCGGGGGAGGCTGTATTGTTACGGGCCCACGCTGTTAGCTCTAGCTCTAGTGAGATAAGTAAAAATGTTCTTGAAAGTTTTACTGCTTTTTAGGAATTTTCAGGAGATTTAGGCGATGATGATGAAACTATAAAGAATGTCTTACAATGGTCATTCGCAGAGGTCGAGTTTTAGTATTATACTCTTATCGGCGCATTTCTCTGATTCTCGAGACAGTTATATGAGACAAGATATATCTACATATTATGACAGCTATTATCTAAATAAAATCGGAAGGAACTTGCTACTGCTGTAAACGTCATGAATATGTAGAGCGGATTAACGAAGAAAGGATTGTAAAGATAAAAATGTGTATAACATATGTATACATATTTTATAATGTTTTCTTTTTATTTTTATTAGCGTTATATGTAGTCTTTACAAATCAATATTTTAATTCCAACGGCCGAGTTATTTTCAAAAAGTCCGACTTTGATTCTCCTACATCTCACGCTGCAACGAGGTCCATTACCGCGTGATCCGCATTAATTGATGCCTGGAATTCGTTTGTTTTCCAAAGAATTTGAATTTTACCGATTTGATTTTTTCATGCGTTTCACACCTTAATATGGTAGACATTTACTTGGACTCTTAATTTGGCTTAGTTCGAGCTTCAAAATGTTGCTCAAACATTGTAAAACAACTCTTTTAATATAATTCTGCGTTATCGTTTACGTAAATTTTCACTTAAAGTTGAAAGTTATTGCAGTTGAAAAGCATTCGGGGACTACTTTGTATTTACTTATTTGCCTTGTTGTTCGTATCTAACAGTTGAAATTTTTATAATACATAAATACTGTCTGAAATTTTTCTTATGTCAACCATATTCTATTGTAGTGATATTTTCAATCAATGATACCGTTTTTGTCTCCAAATTTGAATTTAAAGTGTTGAAATTATATTTTTTTATTGCTTAATCCTCGTTTCACACATCACATATTATATGCGATAGTATACCCCATAGAAATAGAAGACCATTGTAGAATCGACTTCAACTGTCGTTCTATTCTATATTATAAACCGGCAATGGAATCGTGTGAACAGCAGTTGCTAAAGTCGATAAAAATGAAAATCAAGATTAATTTTTTTTTTTATTACCTCTTATTACATATTCATTTATCTTTTAAATGGTTAAATACTATACAAATGTATTTTTTTATTGCCAAGTTTAATTTGCATAACTCCAATTTAATTTCAACTTTACTCTACGATTTCTACAAATTAAACACGAAACCAATAAAATAAAAATACGATTAAGGATATTTGTACGTCTCTTTGAACTCCGCTGCTACAAAGCAATTGAAGTAGAATAAAAATAGAGTTAACGTGATATGTAAGAACTTAAGTATCTTTTCTTTTATTTTCTTTTCTTTTCATCTTTTCTTTTCTTTAATACTATTGATATTGATAAATTACTAAATTTACACGACAAATTCATACTTTCCTGCTATACAACAATATTTTAAGTTATGATCGAATTATTTAAGCGATAATCCCTCACCAAACACAAGAACCTTGTTTCTTTACGGTGAGGAACAGCTATATTATATATTTTGTTACACTATATGAATCATGTTTTATTTATGTACTTACTGTAAAAAAATATGCCATATTAAATAAATAAATAAAAAAAAGAAATATTTGTTTTGATACGATGAAATAGACCACAGAATAGAGAAGGTAACCCGTTAGGCCATTTTAAAAAATAGAATTATTGCAAACGGTTCAAAAGTGATTACGCAGGTATGTACCTACACGAACGTTCCATATTGGAACTGAACTAGGTGTGTTTAGAAAAATATGAAAAGTTTTTTTTTTTAAATCCAGGCCACCGATGAAGTACCTACATAAAATGTATTATGACAGACATCCAACAAAAAACCATGAACTTGAAAAATTAACTATGTATTTATTTGCTTCTAAGTGATGTAACCAGCGCACCCGTCATATGTTCTAATGAAATAGAATAGATAACAACAAATAAGTAAATATGTAGTAATAATAATAATGATAATAATAATAACATTTGAATGATTTGTATAGCGCCGAAAAAACAACTCAAGAACTCCTTACAAATATTTTTAGTAATCACTAAGTATAGACAATCTATTATTACAATTTATGGCTAACTAATGCGTTCACTAATGCATCCATCTGTAATACCAAACTATATATACTAATATATAACTAACAGTAGTATCGTATTTGTGTGTGATTTTAAAACGCCCACTAAAATCTTATACTTATATACATATATGTGATAATAAGAGTAAATTCTGTTTACTGTCATAACTAATGAAATGTTTTTTTGTTTGTTTCTTATTATTGCGTTACGTCATATTGTATCGTTCTTATTTTCGCTACCACTTACTGCTTTTAAGAAAATGATTAACTTATTTTTTAACAGTTATTTTTATAAACAATAATTATTAGCCTGAAACACTCATCCAAATTGAAAAAACCTTCCGAGCAAAGATAAATGTCGCCGGCAGGACTCGAACTTGCACCCTTCTAATATCCGGTCAGATGCTCTACCGTTGAGCTACGTCGGCTTATCGCAAACCCGCCAAGTTAATCAATATATACTAGTGTTTCATTCAATAATTACGGTTTTTTATATGAATGTTTTTTTTTTATATGAATGAAACACTAGTATATATTGATTAACTTGGCGGGTTTGCGATAAGCCGACGTAGCTCAATGGTAGAGCATCTGACCGGATATTAGAAGGGTGCAAGTTAGAGTCCTGCCGGCGACATTTATCTTTGCTCGGAAGGTTTTTTCAATTTGGATGAGTGTTTTCAGGCTAATAATTATTGTTTATAAAATAATTGTTACCCTTTGCGCTATGCACAAAAATCTTGTCTTAAAAACTTTAGTTTATCAATTAATAAACTTATTTTTTGTTTAAAATGAAAACTTTCACATAAGCCATAGAAATGTAATAAAAAAAAAACTATTATAATGCACACACACATGCTTTGCCTTTGTGGGATTTTTTGTTTACGTAATTAATTTTTATCATATTTTCTTGTATTTTATAGACTGTTTCAAAATGTTATTACGTAACAAAAATTTTCAATAAAAAAAAATAAAAGCTGAAGTACCCGGCGTTGCCCTTTTTTTTCAATCATTGTTCCACAGTTTGTTCTCTAGACTTCTAAACTCTAGACTTCTGCAATACGCAGTTCGCGTTTAAAAATAATATTACTGTTGCGGGAGGAGGAGTAGGCGTGAGGGGGTAATGGGGTAATGGGTGAGGCAATCCACGCCCACGTGTCAAAAGATCTTGAAAAACAATTTGTAAAATGAGCAATTTAGTTTTCGCCTTCCTTTATTTTTTTTTTAAATATTGGACGGAAGAAAGACGAGAAACGAAAAAAACAACATTCAATTAGGTTCTAATTCATTTTTCCTTCCGTTTTCATTTTCACGGTTTTAATTTTTAAACGGCGCTGCAAAAATAATATTGTTTGCCGTTTTTTTGGATTGTTTTAGCTACATAAAAAAAGTCCTTGCCGACCTCATCAGTATCTGATCGACCTAGAAACCCTTTTTAAATTTAATTTTATATAACGTTATATATTTAAAAAAAAATAATATTACTATGTACTGCACCGTAAATATACTCAGACTTAGTGAAGATATGACATTGGAATATGGAAGAAGAGGAAAGTTTGGGAAGGCCTGATACTCAGATTTAGCGACAAAACATTAAGGTTAAACGAAATGTGATCATACAACACGATCACAGATGGTGCTAATTAAAATAATAAAAAAAACTATTTTAGCAATTAACGCTTTTAAATATTGAAATGAATTGTTATTGAAAATATTGAATAGAATATGAAATGTTATTGTAAATTTAAAGCTTAAGTCCTTCAAGAAACTTATAAAACTTCTGCATAATATATTTATTTACATAAGTTTTAAATCCAGCAGGGCTGGGTGGATAGTGCAAATCCAGTCTGTCATATAACATGAAATAAATACAAATATAAATAAAGAAATTAATATAAAAAAAAGTTCAAATAATAATATTAAAATATATGAGAAAAGAATGAGAAAAAAATAAAAATAATAAAAAAGTTTTAATTACATCAAAATAAAAGAAGAAAAATGAAAAACTTAATATTTAATAATAACGTTGAATAAATTAAATTAATTTAATTTAAGGGGTCGTCTTTCAGGGCCAATTGCAACTGATTTGTATACACATGACGTCAAACACCAATACTTAAACACTTCCATTTGGGGCGTTTTGTTAAGTCTGAAAAAATAGAGTAACTAAGGGAAGTGGCTACAAAAAAATTCTGGTACTAAGTTACGAAGTTAATTACTGAAGACAATATTAACAAATCCCAAATGAAATATGAAACGGAAAAGACACAGAAAATAAAAAGGTAACTGTCTCATCTGGGACTCGAACCTCATTGATCTCCTTCATTTTTATCGATATCATATCGATAGAACTGTTTTAGCATTATAGTCAAATAATTCCCATATATTTGTGGCAGCTGTCTGTCTATACTGACTGCAAGATTCTACATGATTTTTAAAAATTATTTTCTAAACTTTCCTAATCTAGATAGAGAGCACAAGATGTTTTTTTCCGTTATAATTTTTTTTTTGATTTTCTTCTTCTCTGAGATGGATTTTCGACCATCTTATAGTTTGCGCACTTGAAGTGAAATAACACAAAACTGCTCTATATAAATGCTTTGTTATTATTATCATATTTGACATAAACAAAAATGAAGGACCCTGCGAACGTTTAAAATGACCGGTAATCTGAAGGGTGGGTGTTTCCATAGTAATGATATTTTGTAGTCCCAAAATAATAAACATCTACAAGTAAACACCAACTGTATATTATTTTTAAACAAGTCGAGTGCCTATAACAGTTAACAATATGTGCTGACATCGACGAATATGTATTTTTCTGCCGCTAGTCAGAAAGGAACTGCGTAGATTTACGAAAATCACCAGAAATTAAAACGGCGTGTGCCGACCTAATCATATTTCAGGGAATAAGTTTTTTTTAAATCAACATTGTTTTCCGCCGGATGGTTTCAACTTGGTAAATACAAATATTTGATACCAACATCTCTGCAATATTGGGTTTCATTTCACCCAAGGCTGCTAAAGTATAGAATTTCCATTATAAACTGTTGATTTTAAGCTAAATCTTCTCCAGATGATAGTATCTTAAAATTGCTTCCATTAAAATAAATCGCACAAACTTGCAAAGTTGACTTGTATTTATTTATTGGTAATTCGAGTATTTTGAATAATTTCGCAAACAATATATTTTTTTTAAATTCACGCGTCGTTTAAATAAATACTCCAAATACCTCCATTTTATTGCGATGTAAATATTTTTTAATCACAGAAGCAGATAATATGAACAAATTTTACGGAAAATAATATATTTTCAATACATTTATTTATTTTTCAAAATTTTTAAATCAATATTTTAATAGAGTCACGTTCTACTGATTGATATCAATATTTGAATTATAAATCACTTCGTAATCGCCACTTTATTAATATATACATATCAACATGTTTCGAAATCGAAGCTTTCCCATTCAGGAATTTGCAGAATACATAGTATATAGAATACAGTTGATATGTATACATTAATAAAGTGGTGATTACAAAGTAATTTTTAATTAATCTATTAATAATGACACCACAAAGTGAATACCAATCTTTTGAAGAAATTATATGATTGATATCAGTTTATCAACGGGTTCTTAGTAACTGTCTGTATTTAAAATTGAGGAAAAGTAGGTACATATATTACAATATTATTAATGCCATGTTTACGAAAATGAAAACAAGGGTACTTATATAAAAAAATACAGAGAAAATCTGTAACGAAAAAGGATACTAAAATTACATTGAAAATCTGAGAAAAATAAAGAAAAAAAAGGTAAGAACAATTTTTTTCTTTCACTTTTCTATTTTTCAGCATGCCTCTCATTCTAAAATTTTGTTCACATTTTTTTATTAAACTGGATAACATGTTGTAAAATTTTGGGACAGAGTATTCTAGTATTCTTTGACTGTATTTATTTAATATGTTAATTGTTTTTGTGTTTAATTCGTAGAACTCCATTAGTTTATTTTTTAATTTAATGTAAATGAAATTTCATAATGTTATCATTAAGTTCTGCAAGTATTTTTAGTTTTTATTATTGTAACAGATGTTTCGGCGTTCAATGCCATTTAGATTAATTAAAATGATATATTAGATTAAAAATGGAAAATAATATTGACAAATCTTGAATTTGAGATCTTGAATTCTGGTCTCATTAGCTAAGCTGGTAAAGCGGTTGCCCCGGAAAGACAGTGGTACTGGGTTCGAGTCCCACATGCGTGTGAAATCTTTTTATTTTCTGTTGTTTTTTCTCTGATTTCATGTTTCATTTAGGTTATGTTAATGTTATCTTCTTCAATGATCACTTAATTATATGATTTTATTTACTCCCACCCAATTCTATTTTGGGCGGGTTTTTTTTATAAATAATCATTTATTATCGGTAAAATCGATTTAGTTAGAAAATAATTAAAATTCTCTCTTCTGTGAGGTTTTTACATTTATAATATGTTTTCCCCTTATTTAAATAACGATGTTTTCTTAAAATGATTTTTTTGAAATTTATCAAACACTTACAAATATCGCCAGTCTTTCTTCAACAGTTGATCGATTTCATTCACCTGTCTGGGGCCTAGGAGTCGGAAGATCTTATGTAAATTAATGTTTTCTAATGTTTAATAGTGTCTTATGTAAATTAGTTTTCTTCCTGTACCCTGTACAGATTACACTTCTAGGTATTTTCTGTAAAGTGTTCATAGCCATTGACTCAAAGTG
Organism: Halesus radiatus; assembly: GCA_022606495.2. NCBI lineage: Eukaryota > Metazoa > Arthropoda > Insecta > Trichoptera > Limnephilidae > Halesus > Halesus radiatus. The sequence continues at coordinate 52,560 of JAHDVE020007755.1, forward strand.
TTAAATCAATATGCTATAGCAATTGTACAGGGTCAGCACGGATTTGTTATTATATTAAATTAATAAGAATTATTTTATTTAAGCCAATGTTTTTAATATATAAATATGTATATGAGGAAAATTGTATTACGCACACATAAACTACGTCACCACTACCCATCTATCGACCACTATCACGACACCAGACATTCCTTGCTCAAAGACAATTTTCATACTTAGGACCAAAATTGTTCAACATCATACCCGATACATGGAAAACGAAAAGTACAAACGTCCTGCGTAAACTGATCAATGTTTGGCTTCTCCATTTAGGGAGGGTCAAAAGCGAACATATGCTCATCAATAGATATGTACAATTTTAATAAAACCTTCATATGTAATTCACTATTACCCTACAATAATTTAAAAAAATGAATCATACTTTGCAAAAATTTTATTTTCATTTTTTTATAAATTTACTTTATGGATTCTTTTATATTCTTTCATGTATATGGTATGTATATTAATATGAACTAAACTTATCACTTTGACTGTCCTAAACTGAACGGGATTTGTTCCTAGTTAGACAGACAAAGCCTTCTTAAATATTTTTGTATAATAATGTGTTTTTAAATAAATATTATTATTATTATTATCTAAATGCGTCAGAAGCAAAGCTCCCCTCATCAGGATAAAAAATATACTAAAAATAATGACAAGTATGAACAAATAATAAGCAAATATAACAAATTACAAAGATGATCAAAAATTAACAATAACTGATGAAAGTAGGTAAGTAATTAATTAAAAATGTAAAGGTAATCAAAAAATTAAAAAAAATTAAAAAAATTTAAAAATTTAAAAAATTATAAAATATTATATAACACACTTATATTAGAAATGTAAAAAAGATTTTTTTTTATTACTGATATAATTAAAATGTTGAAAACAGTATTGCAAAAAAAAATAGTGGTTAGTGTTCTTAAAATTTATATTAATAATATTACAAAAAAAATTGTTATTAAAGCGAAAAAAAAAAAGAAGAGATACATTTTTTTTTAAATATCTGATTACTAATAATATTTAATTGACTATTAAAGCTTTATCTAAATTCCAAAATTTCAATTCAAAACATGAATACGAATAAAAATCAGTTTGTGTTCGTATGTAAAATATTTAAACCTTTATTTATGTCAAAATAATGATTTCTTTCCTAAATACGGCTGGTACAATTAGAAAAATTATTATTAGTTAAATATTATATTATTATAGTTTTAATAAATAATTAATAATTAATTAAACACCGTCCAAATTAAAATTGGGTGGGAGTAAATAAAATCATATAAGGTAAGTCGTCGAAATGCGGTCTAACCACAGTTTGGAAATGGTCTTGAACGCCGAAATAGCTGTCAAAACAATAAAAACTAAAATTCTTGCAGAACTTAATAATAACATTGAGTTCCATTAAGTTAAGAAAAAGGTTGGCACCTTCCGGAATGTCCAGCTTCTAAGAGGCTAACGATTCGATGAATCCCCTGTCACTCAAAGTTACACTAAATCATTGGAAGGCTTGTTGGGAAGACTGCTTCCATTGACGAAGATTTTGATTTTTTTCATCGGAATCAGAAATGATTAGGTGTTTGCAACAATAAATTCGGCAAGGATAATGTTTTCCCAAGGGAAAATGCTCTGCAGGTATCCACCCATTTTCCACCCTGTATATTCCCTGATCCATTGGAGAAATGAATACATATATATATATATACATTTTTGAATGATGTATAATAATGATATTTATGGTTAAGACTAACGAGAGAGGCGACATTAAAATGGAGAGCAGCACTCAGGGACAAAGCCCCAGACAATGGAATCTTTAATAGGAATGGAACAAAAAAAAAAGGAATTTGACATTAAATTCCCTCTTTAAAATCGCAATGAAAACTCCACGAATTTTCATCCAAAATATTTTTTTTCAGTGTTTTGTACAGAGGTCCCCTTGATGCAAATAGTACTGAAGTAAATAAATTACTCTTATGTAATATTTAGTCTATAATATTGAGGGTCCAATTATTATTCACCACTGGCACACTTTTTAAAGGTGATATAAAGTATATTCTTATTTATGTGTTGTCCCATTCTATTATATGTAAGCATATCTATGTCTCACTGTTCCATTGCTTCGTTTTATATTTTGTTTCCCTCTTATTATATTTTGTATATCTCGCCTATACATATGCCCACTCTATGTATTTTTGTTTAGTTTTAATTTTTACCTTGACGAAGAATAAATAAATTCTATGAAAAAAAACGTAATGCATGCTTATACTGTAACATTGATGTACCAAATACATTAACAAAATTGAAGTATTTGTTCCCCAGATGTTCAATTCAAAATACAAAATAAGACTTTGCTTAATTGAATGTAGAAGTGGGACATGGTAAAAGAACACTACATTTTTTATCTAAATAATTTATTAAAAATATGTGCAGGTTCCACAGTTATATTTAACTGACTAGATAAAGTAAATCAATGAGTTTGCCTTATAAAAATACATACCTTTTCAATATTCTGTAATATCTGTACATCACAATTTTTTTATTTTTTTTAATTGTATAATATTAATTATATACAGTGGGAACTTATACCCGCTAAGCCACTGCAAGTAGCTTGTCAGCAGGAGTTTATTTCAACAATATAATATAATACAACAATAAATTACAATCATCATAGAAATGTAGGGCAAAATTATTATATTTAGGCGCATGCATCTTGTGCTGTACATAAGTTGAAAAAAAAAAATTAAAGAGAAAAAATAATGGTAAAAGCATTACAGTTTTGTTATTGAGATACTAGAGTCCAATTTTATAACACCGATTTAAATAATATTATAAAAATGTCAATATCATAAAAAATATCAAATTATAAAAGTACCAATATTATAAAAGTATCAATATTATAAAAATATCAATATTATAAAAACATCAATACTTTTAAAAATATCAACATTATAAAAACATTAATATTACAAAAATATAACTATTACGTAAATATCAGAAATATCAAAGCATCTGTAAGTATTAAATAAATTAAGAAATAAAATTTAAAAAAAATATACATATATACATAAAACAGCAGTACAGGTTGGTTACAATGAGGATAGACTTAAATATAATAGTAACACCGTAACAGTAAATACACTAGATATCTAGGAGCTATACAACCAAGGAGACCGTCATATTTGTTACCATCAATACACAAGGTTACTTAATAAAAAATAATTTTAAATTGTGGGACATGGCAAAAACGCAATGTACAAACTTTGGCGAAATCGCCCTAATAAATACGTAGTTGTAAAATCACAAAAAATGTTGTTTGTTTTCTTCAATAGATATATAATTATTTGGTGGCGTCATTATATTAAACAATGATGTAAACAAAATACTTATTATTAATTCTATTAATGTTATTTGTACTTGTAAGTTTTAAAAAATTCATTTATGAACATACATTGTTCTAAATCTACAAAGCGTATTTATTATGTTTTGAGAAACAGTCAGTTAAAATAATCAGAATTTGGTTCCACCTGAGAAATTAATTTAAATTTTTGACACATGCGTGGTATTTTCCTGTTGACGACGATAACTATAGATCATGGGGAAGTATCTGTCACAAAACGTTGTCAAATAACGACGCAACATTTTCACATAATAAGTAAAATAATAGTTACGTTAAACAATGATCTGTCAAAAACTGTCAAATATTGCGCACCAGACGAGACGAATTCATAGAATAGAAAGTTCTCTTTTTTATACCGAATCCACTTGGAAAGACGACCAATATGGCAGTGGCGTGCGCTGCTACCTGACGAAGGGTAGGCTATAGCTTTGCAGGTGTTGATAATCATCATTCATCTTGAAACCCCGAACGTCTCAGACTTACAAGTTTAGTACTGGTAAAAAATATTAAAACTAAAGGTACCTAGAAAAACAAATAATATTAACACAATGCAGTTAGACTTTATTAATTATTTTTGTGTTTAATTCGTAGAAATTCATTAATTATTTTTTTTAAATTTAATGTAAATCAGATTTAATAATACTATTATTAATTTCTACAAGTATTCAACGTCCAAGGTCATTTTCGAAGTGCGGTAAATCCACATTGTGACGTATTACATTTGATTTACATTAAATTTAAAAAAATTCGTTATCTGACCAAAGTTTTGTCGAAGATTTTTTTTTGATTTATGTTCTACTGCTGTAGTACTTGTGTAATTTAACAAGGCTATATTTTCTAGGGGAATACAGTTACCACTAAATGAGGACCTGAGCTCGAGATGACCAAGAATTTTTTAAATATATTTTGCTGAACCGATGAGCATTACAATTATTGTTGTAGTCTCCGTGCAATCTTATACTATCGAATAGCAACTCTGGACTCTTAAAATTTTAAATTGCCAGCTGGACGGAGGGTACTGCACAATACACGCAAGCATACATACACATACACATAGCTATGCTCCCTCACCGGCTACGTGTTTGATGCGTGCAAATTGGTTTGCGCAGATTTGCATGTTATTCTATTGAAATTTGACAAAATAATAAGAATTTTTTATACTTACAAATGAATACTAACGCCATTTCTCATCTATCCATCGATTATCGTATTATTGTATCGATTAACGACACATTTCGGCATTTTAAAGAGAACACATCCAAGACAAGACGATGTGAACTGCTCTACGTGCGGGGTCAGAATGGTCGCCAATGCACTCATACTATGAGTGCATTGGCGATTCCATACTGCTGTATGGAATCTGTACGAAAAGGGGTATCATATAAAACGCCCATTAGATGTGTTCAACTGCACCGAATGTATAAACAAGAAGGCTTTTATAGCACACACCTCTTCAATAAATGCTAATGTAAAACATGTCCACCGTATCACTCAACGGTACTGTTTGTATAAGCTGAGCAGTGAGCATATATAATAACTGGTTAATTTTTCTGATCGCCATTTAGCGACTAAAATCACCTCAACGGCGGTTTACATTTTGCTAAAGTTTCTAGCCCCTTTTAAATTGGTATGTTTTTAGATTTTTCTTAAAAGTTTTGAAATTGTTTTCTGACCTCAAACCAAATGGAAGGTCATTTCAAGAATGTGGGCCCGGTACATAGAAAGCTCGGTCCCCAAATTTAGTAGCATTCGTATGAGATGGTTCAACTAGTCTGTTCGACGCAGACTTGGCCGATCTGGTCGTGAGTTGCCTCTGAGTAAGATTGAGATCAGTCAAAATGGTGCAAGCCCGTTCGGTGCCTTATATAGCATAAATTTTTTTTAACTGATCTCTTTTTGTAACTCTTAGCCAGCGTAGGCAATCACGTAGAAGAGGAGTCACGTGATAATATTTGGTGGACCGCAAATTAACCGAGCTGCCGTGTTGAACACTCCTTGCAGTCTGTTCAAATGTTCATTCGGCAGACCAGCATACATACTGTTGCAGTAGTCCAATCTGAAGACTACTAGAGTATTTAACAGAGTCTTAGTTTCAGAGCGGAATCTGTTGGGAGGCATATTCTTATGGATTTAATGTCAAAATACACTAGACTTTACCGCAATGCCAAGTTGAGTATCCATTCATATAATATTTTGGTCCAAGTAAACACCAAGAAAACGAATTTATTTAAAGGGAATAATATCCACTCCAGAGACTGTTATTGGACTATTGTCAATTAGATGCTGTCTTCTTGGTGATGAAATCCATATACGTTTAGTTTTACTTGCATTCAGCTTAATTTTTATTTATTCAGTTTGACACCTCATCAACACAGTGTGCAACAGATGACCTACAATCATCTGCTTCGCAATTATCACAAATTTGGAGAAGATCATCACACAAATAATCATCAGAATGGCTGCGTCAAATTAGTCCTCGAGAAGAAACAAATGGTTCCAGATCACTTGTGTACAATAAAAACAGATAAGGACCTAGTATAGACCCCTGCGGCACACCACAACATAAAGAAAATTCAGACGATCTTTTACCCCGAGCGGGCTCGCGGGCTCGCGGGCTCGCGGGCTGGCGGCGGAAGTGGCGCCCCTGGTGTCGGACCGCGAAACTATCCACGAGCGGTTAGATGTATTTTACAAACGACTAGATTCTCCTATTAAATTGTAGCGAACTTTGTTACATAACAACATACATAATTATTTCATTTTTATCTAATTGATATGCTTGATCTAGGTACATTTTTTTATTTCACTGGGAATTAAGCTATACGTTTCAATGCCTTCAAACTGTAAACAATTCTGTGTTGGGTGTTTTTTTGTCTAATACCTTCTTTCTGAATTATATAGTGTGTGTGGGGAAGTCTTTATTATAATGTAGTTTGTCTCTAAAGTAAGGTGGTAGTAAATTGCTAAGAATTTAGAAAATAACAATTATATAACGTTATAGTAAATTCCTTGTTTTACTCTCATTATATCTATTTCTTTGAGCATTTTCTGTATTGATTTATAATTATTACACTTTAAGATTTATCTCGTTGCTCTATTTTGGAATAGTTTAAAGTTTTTAAGCTACCTGCATTACTTTGATAGAGAACACTATAACAGTATTCTGTATGTCAACCAACAATTGTTTTATAAATTATTTTTTAATAATAAGGTTATAAATTAATAAGGTAAGCCGAGCTAGTGAAATGCCATCAATAAATGCTAGAATGCAGTTTTAAAATTTTGATCTACATTCTTGATTTGATGATTTAAAAAAAAAGTTAATTATATGATAAATATTGTATTTTGGCAACCCTCCTTTAGTATTATCTCATTACAACGATAACGAACTTTAGTAGACCTATTATTATTTTCCCGTAATTATTTGTACGGCTGGGTGTTTCAAATATCTTAACTACTCTAGACTGGGTCCTTTACCTTGGCTCAAATTCACTGTGTTCAGGAAAAACGCGATAACCCTCAAGTTTTGTGAAAAGCATTTTTTTTACAATTTTTTTATTTCTATCACTCAATATTGAGTGGTCGAAATAAATAATGCCAGAAAAAATAAATTCTTTAGTACGAATTCAGTTTCAATTAATAAAATTCGGGGTTATTCCAAATATGCTGTGAGGAAAAATGACTTGGCTCACTCATGCTTCGATTATTTATTCATATTTCATTAAAGTAAACCACCTACTACCTAAAATGCACTAATATCACAGCGATTTCCGACTCCTAGTGGCAGAAACCGATCTACTAACGGAATGCAATAACGAACATGCCTCATACCGCCAAAGTCAGTTTGTGTTTTATCGTGAATTATTTTTTAAACTAAAAGAAGTTTCTAAAGTTATAAATGAGAAGCAGGCGAACCAAAAAGGTATTTCAAGTGGCTAAAGTTGTAGGGATTGCAGTTTCTAGCCAAAAAATCAAAGGGAAGTTTTATAAATAATAGGTTGACATTTTCAAAGTGTATTTTCACAGAATAAAACGAAGTTTACAGTTTTTTTGTTATTTAAATTATTAATTGATCATCCTTTGTTAGTGTGCATTTTCAATTCATGTTTGTTTTGTCTGAAAATATGTTTTATATCTAGTTTAAAATGAAACATTGGTTTAGAGGTTAATTGAAATTATCGGTAACGATTTTTCAATCAAAACTGTTCTAGAACAAAATTGGATTATAATAAAGTCTGTTATATTTCCCCACCATCCTTTGTTATTTTTAGATAGATTTCTTAATAACATTTTAAAACATTAACCATGAAAAGGGTGTAAGCCACCCAATTAATAGAAAGGTGGGATAATTAGGCAAGGTAAAAATGTTATCTTCTTATACATTTTATTATTATGGTAATGTTTTCCAGTTGGGACTCAGTTGAAAAACTCATCATCTTAAAAAAAGAAAAATACTTTCAAATTCATAAAAATAATTAAAAAATATTTGCATATACGGCAATAAAGGAATAGGTTCTAGGTTCTTAGTTTGGGTTTTTTATTTCTTAAAAAAACCCAAACTTACTTTTGACAAATGTCATTTTATACTAACATTAAAAATGGCGTCAATTCTTCTTCATTGTTTACGCGTTTTTATACAAAGAAAGTAAAAATTAAATTCATTTTTTACAATTTTTAACTATTATTTAACTATTTTCAAAAAAATAACATTATTATGATAAACTCACTCTTGAAACATTTTTCGTTTCTCCCGTAAAATTTTGATTTTGACGGTTACTACCTTTTTCCTAAAGAGAGTCAAAATCAAGTTAAGCACATTTCAACAAGGGATTCATTATACGCTAACCACTTATTCAAGTAGTTAACGCACAAGTTTGGTTTGGGATGGTATGAATATAGTTGCCAGATCTTTTGCGAAAAGGAATTCATTACGGTATTCCAGGAGAGTTGGAACTCACTTCGGGCAAAGATAAATAATAAATTCCGGAACTTCCGTAACTTACTAATTCGGTACCTTCGTTATGGTGTGCCAAGTAGTCCAAAGTGCGTAATTGGATCTTAACTTAATGATAAATAACCACTTCACACCGCCGTTCATACGAGGACCTTTCTAGATAAGCGGTAATATTGTCAGTAATATTTGAATTCCCCAGCGAAAGATCACCATTCGATATTCAGTCTGAACGATTGAAAATCATAAACAGTAACAAGATTATGTCTATTGTTGTCAGTATACCGCATATTTACAGTACATATGTTGGTCGAAACTATCATAATACATAATATTATAGTTTTATAAATAGTGTAAGTGTCAGTTGACTTCCACACTCCTTTTCTTTAGCGAAAGCACCAGTGAACGTAAATACGTAAAGCCGTATACACCCGGAAAGGTCAAGTCTTCTGTCATGTCGTTACCTCAGATGTCTGGGGTACGTGATAGTCATCATACCTCGTGAAGCCACTGAGAGGTAACTGATGAAACTTTTCCTGATAAGTCTAGTGAATTTTGTAACCTTCCCTTTGCTCAATTTCCCCAAACCTACTGACAATATACGAGTATGTTCCAGAATGTCTTTCAGTCTCTTTTCAACAGGTGAGTTTTGTGTCATAATCCCAATAAACAATTCCCCAATTGGCCTATTTAAAAATATAAATTTGTTTTCTAAAATTATGGAACGATTTAAATTGTATATTTGTAAAAAGCATTAACTTTGTGGCTCGCCATAATTTACAATAAAAAACACATAAATTTGTTGTAGACCACTTTTATTTTATTAAAACTCTGCCGGTTTCGGAAGCACCCTTCCTTCATCAGGAGAATATTAAAGCTAACTTATGATATAGAATATTGACAAGACATATAAATTTTAGGTGTTGGAGTGGGGGGTAAGCAAATGGGTAGGGGAAATTGTAGAATTTCCGGGAAGAACAGAGCGATTTATTCCCCTGCGGGAAACTGCGTTATGGGTGGTTAGTTAGTTTTTATATAAAAAAAACTATCTGAGAGACTATACAGCATCTGCATTCAAATGCCATACTCTAAATGGGCTCTGAAATAATTAATTGCATGTATGCGATAGAGACTGAATATGACAAAGTTGCCGACATTTCAAAATCGTTTTTAAATGGGTTCAAGGAAGTTTCAAGGCCACATCTCCCACTGTAATTAAATCACGTAATATACTTATTTGAACTTCCAAGGCCACACCTCCCACAGTAATTAAATCACGCGATGTACTTATTTGTTTTTCACATCCTGATTTTCTGTTTTTGTTGTTTCTAAAGTACCGAGAATTGATTATCCTCGTAATGTTAGTTAAATCACGATAATTCGTTACGTTCCAAAATAAATATTTACTCAATGTCTTCCCAATTCTCAGTATGGCATGTTGCTATTGTTTCGCTTTCATAATATTATTATTTTTCTTCTGTGCACGTAACACTATCGCTAGATGAATTAAAATGTTATTATTTATTTGTTTTTTTTCAGGAAATCGAGATTGAGTAGTATACCAAAAATATACTCAATTAATTATTTCCTCCTTATTACTTTACCGAAAAGATAAGTATAAAAATAAAAATATATAAAATTCAAATTAACCTCGCCCTTGGTAAGTATAGAAAAAATATTATATTACGGAGTTCTTATTCAGGTAGTAATTGAAGATGTCCACACTTATTAAGACAACATATCTTATTGTAGTAATAAGACAGGGCATAAAATAAATTATAAAATTATAGAAATATGAAGTTGAAACACTTTTAATTTATGAACATATTAAATTATTGAATTATTTAAATGTAAAAATATTGTGTTATTAAAATATTAAATTGTAAAAATATTAATGTATTAAATTGTAAAAATATTAATGTATCAAATTGTTAAAATTCTAAATTATAATAATATTAAATTGTAAAAATATTAAATTATTTTTATTATATGAAATTGTTAAAATATTATAATATTAAACTGTAAAAATATTAAGTTTTTAACTATAAAATTGAAAAATATTAAATTATTAAACGTTATGCTTTAAAGATGTTAAATAATTAAAATATTAAATTGCAAAAACATTAAATTATTAACATTTTAAATTGTAAAAATATTAAATTCATAAGAGAATTATAAAAAATAACCACATTTATTTATGAATAGTCAGAAACACGTGTTATTTTATGGCATTATTATTCAGGTGGTAATTGAGAACGTGCAAACAAGATATCATATAATAAAATTATAATGATTTTAATAAACGTAAACATTGAATTTATACATATTTTTACAATAAATGTTCACAATTATCCCTTATTACAATAATTACAACGCACGTCCAGGTTGCATTTTTTTAGCTTTGTTCGGTCATTTAAAAAAAATGTTCTGAATGACCAAATTCGAAAAAATTGATGAATATTTCAAATAAATACCATCTCTTCTCTAGCCACTAACTAACCTTATTAATATAATATCAATAACAAATAAGAATTAAATAGTAGACTGCAATATGATGCAATGAGCAGTGTTTTCGAATATTGTGTCGCGTGTGTTCAATCGCATATATTCCCAAACAACTTTATAAAATAACGTGTTTATCTGAAGTAACCTGCGGTTAAATGTGTTTCTGTATCTGTTTGTACATAATAATAATAAAGCCTGGCAAGGAATATTTGCACAGCGCCCTTGGGGTGATTTTTCACAAAAACAGCGCTATACAAATTATCCAATTATTGTTATCATTATTAATATTATAATCTCCATAATGTTCAAATTAAATCTCACATGTTTTGAAGTTTGGAATTATTATGAAATTACTATTTGGACTTAAATTCACAAAGGAAACGTAATGTAATATTTTTTTTACCAACATGCTCAGCGTATGGTGAAACAGGTGTAATGTTATCTTTAACCTGTAATATTACTGTTTGATAAAAACGAATGGACTCAAAAGGTTCCTTTTTACTTGAAAGTCTTTTGAAAGTTTATTCAACCTTTTAAGAGGTTCAACCTACCTACGACAGGATACCGTACATTATTTTTATCTGTTCGTCTAACTTCAAATAGAACATATGTGCATTGGTTACATGCTTAGAGTAAAATATTGTTACTCTAAGGTTACATGTAAGTGTTCTAATGCTACGACCACACGATCGTCCAACCTCCCAACTCGAACGTTTGGGCGATTGTGTAGAGGGTTAGTTAATACGCATTGGGCCAACGTTGGCTCGAGTTCGGCGAGTTCGCTCGAGATCGGTCCGGTGGCGAACTAGTAGACCCAACCTTGAAAATAGTTGGCCGAACTCGCCCAAAACCGGCCTCCACATATTGGCCGTTCAGTACGAGTTCGGCAGGCAATCCTGACGGACGCGCTGCGCGAAGAATAAAACATGACTGAACGATGTTTATAATGACGAAAGCAGACTCAAATTAATATACCAAATAAATGCTCAAATATGCATTTAGCATATAATGGTAATAAGAATAATTGTAAGATTTTTATGGCACCGTTTTTAATGAAAAATCACCTCAATGGCGAAATGCATGTACTCTGATGTTTAATCGGGGTTAATGGTTATATTTTTTACGCTGTCATCTGACTCAGGCTGTACGCTAAAATAAAATACGGAGCTAAAACAGGCGCAACAGCTATCCGTTATATTTATTTCTGGTATTATGACTACCTAATGAAAAACGAATTGGGTCAATAATATTATAAATTTCGGCAGGCTTTCTATGAACATCGGTAGATCGATAGATTTTAGCTAAAATGGCATCACCAGTTTTGACGGCCTCCATGGTCGAGGGGTAAGACTCTCGACTATGAATCCGAAGGTCGCGGGTGAAAATTCCGGCGTGCGCAAGTAAATTTTATTTAATTGATTTGTGTTGTTTCACAATTAATTAATTAAAAATAATATAAAGTATATTGCTCACGTTCCAGAGTAGAAGATACTCTCAGTATCGCCCTGGTGAAAGACCACCATTCAGAATTGAAACGTTGCTTGAAATGGCATTTAGACATGTTTGGTGACCAGATCTGAATAGCCAGGTATTTTCCCACCTTCCTCTTCTCCTTCTCCTTCCTCTTTCCAATATCTTCAGCATCACAACATTTCCCAATTGGGGATGCCATAGTCTCACTGGCTCCAGACGGTTGGGAGCAGTTGAGACTCTTGTGCGGTATTCATGTAAAAAAAAAATTTGAGCGTTGGCCGATCGTGTTGCCCGATTTATAGTTACTATACGATGTGTAGTCGCAGCATAATATGAACACAGTATGCCTTACACACAAAAAAATGTACAATTTAAGTTACAATATACAATTAAGAATTTAAAATTACGATATTAAAAATTGAACTTTACGTATTTCTTCACTTCCTTCTTAAATTTCAAGATAATTTCCGCTTCTTTTATATTGGCCAGTATTTCTCGAAATATCTTTATATCTATCTACTCGTATTGTATCGGACGTTTCGCCTCTCCCGTGATTAAAATATTGTTTGTTAATATATGTAACGGGCGGTCTGTGGCGAGCTTGTTCTCCACCGACCGCTCATATTTAAATGACTGAAATAAATCGTTAGAGCGGTACGGCTAGTGGGAAGGAGACAGACTTGTCAGGTATTAACATGTCACCGGCGGTCTGCGCTTGGTAGACCGCCATAAATAGCCTGCAAACGCCAGTTTGCGGGAGTTACCATTCGACCGCCAGCCTGACAAGGACTTCTCTATCTCCACCGCCCGCTCTGAGTTCTGAACCACCCGCCTTGTTTCACTCTGACCACTGCTTACCCCCATCGGACTACTACCTCGGACTGGACTCAACAAGAAACTGCCTCTGACAAGGTTAACAAAAGTCGTTGTCGTCAGTACCGTTCCTCCTTGCAAAAGGAACGGTAGGAATGCTACCTCTTCCCCCCCCCAGCCACGCTCCGTAGATTGGGATCAGTTGGCCTCTACAGTTCGCTTGTGTGCCAGATTACGTCTGGTACACGTATAGTAATGAGTTTCGCAATTTTGTTTTCTTTCTAAAGGGAAGTCATAGTTCATTTCTTCGTCTTGTAGAGTGGTTATGTTTGCGTTGATGTTTGTTAATTTTCCACAAGAATTCAGAACTTTGTTGGCCGTTAAACATTTTAAAGAGAAAAACTATTACATGTGAGTATATAATTTGCTTAAAAAATATATGTTTAGATCCTTTAGCGTTTTTTTATTTTATTTTGGAATATTTGTTTTCTCTTAAAATTATTCTCGTGGTTTTGTTTGGCAAAACTATTAATTTTCTAAAATACTGCTACAATAATTAATATCAGGAACAATGTATACAGTTTTACAGGATTCTGAACCGATGTATCTCCTTATCCTTCCGAGTAGAGATAATTTTTATAACAAAAAATATACCTCGTACGCTGAACAAAAAATCCCAGTAGTGTGATCTGTACCAATTTGAACGAAAACTGATGTCGCCAATTTACACGACACCGTTCAACTCCTAGGCCCCAGACTGGCCAATGAAATTAACTATCTGTTCAAGAATGAATTTCGGTACTTGATAATGATTAAAAAATTTGATCGGAAGGATAATTATTGAACTTAGTTCGATCTCGCAAACACACACTTTAATCGGTTTTTCTCTTCGGTGATCTCGTATGATCATGAGAATATAATATGAGATTTTTGTAATTATTCCTCATTATTTATTATGTTAACTCCAGTAACGGAGGACTGAACGCGGTTAGCGCTAACAAATATTTGTCTTTTTAAGTATTTTTAGTTTTTATTATTGTGACAGCTGTTTCGGCGTTTAAGGCCATTTTCAAACTCGATGAAAGTTAAATTAAATTTGATTTACTTTAAATTTTAAAAAAATAATAATGGATTTCTAAGAATTAAACCAAAAACAATTAATAAGGGATGTTCAGATGGTTTGGACAAGTAGAGCGAATGAACAAAGAAAGGTGTGTAAGGAGAATATATGACGCGAATGTGAATAGACGAAGAAGCCGGGGACGCCCCAGGAAGACATGTCAGAAGTCAGAATAACACAGGAGAATGTATGAAACGATGTACGAACGTAAATGAAGCGAGAAGTGTATTTAATATCGAGTTGTTTGGCGGTCCGTCCCCTCTGCCTACCCCTGCGGAGAAACGGCGCGATGGTTAGTTAAACAAATCCTATCAAATATAAAATATAACTTCATGTACGTAGAAATAGAAATTCACGCCAACTTATTTAGTTGCGGTTTTCTCCTACTTGTTATTCAATGCCCTTAGTATCCAATGAAAAACCGTGTATGCAATGTCATATAATATTGTCTTGATCTTTTGTTATTTGCATCTATTTTATATTTCATTATTTACACCCTTAACTTCTAAATTATTGTAGTATAATATCAAAACTGTTCATCTACGTGAGTCTGCTACTCGCGAATATTTTTAATTGCTGTTTTAATTTGCATGCTTGTAATATATTAGTTATTTTCTAATAATATGGGGTTAGATTATTTTGTGTAGATTTTCTTGCCCTTTTGATATTTGTACTTTACATTTGATTATTTATTCCCCTAGTTTAATGTAAATTGTTATATAGTATTCTAAATTGTGCATGTAAGTGAGTCTGCTGCTCATTAAAATTTTAAGTAATAGTTTTAATTTGCATATATATAGTATGGTATATCTGTTATTTTACAATTATATAAGGTTAGGTTAGTTAGTGTAAAGCGCACTTGAGGTGAACCTTCATAAAACTACGCCATAGAAATTAACTATTATTATTATTATTATTAGTTCAAAATCTAGCATGTGATTGAGATCGGGGTTATTCAGATTTAACAAAAGTGAGATTCTACTAGGAATCCATTGGCGATAAGAAGATTCGTCTGCTGATACGTGCTTGAGATAATAATTCGGAAATAGTTCTTCAACAAGTCAGCATTCCCCCGCCAGCTGATTTGCTCATCCATCGTTCATTATTCAAAGCGTTTTGATCCGGCGATGAATTTATTTTCCAGCAGAAAGGTAACGGACCTAGGCGGGCTCGCTCCTGCCCTCTGCCAGGGGCGTAACATATCTCTGGCCCCAGAGGATGTGCAAAATTTATACAAAAAATAATTATTTAGAATAAAAAATTATTTTTTTTAAAGACATACAAATATTCCCTTGTTACGAATAACCTGACGATAGTAGAAAATCGCCTGCTACCATCACAGTAAGTGAAAGATGTTGTTTGTGTCGCGATGGAGGACTTAGCCAGTCGAGTAATTGAACTCACGAGTAAGACCCAGACGCGATGCCAACTCAGCCAACGACCGGTAAAATATTTACAATAACATCTCATGTCTTTATACATTTAAAATTCAGCACATGTTAAATCTAGGGTAACTCCTGGAAAAATGTCAATATTTAAAAAAAAATCTAAAGCGACAGGAAAATAATCATTTAAAAATAAATAAATGTAAACGAAACGTGAAACGGTGTACCCATCAACAAATGTTTCATTTCAATATTTAAAAGTATTAAAGGCTTAAAGCGTTTTTTTTCAGAATATATTTGAAATACAACCATCTGAGAGCTCCTACTACGTTTCGATTACCCTTCACTTTTTAAAATTATATTATATCACATTATCGGCGCTAGACATTTGAAGAATTCTGACCGCAATGAATGGGAATCTTAGTCATTCCGTTTATTCCCCTGCTGTCTCCCATCTTCTTATTTTTTATTATTTTTATTTTATTGTGATACCTCACAAGAACGCCCCCGTAATTACAGAGCACGTATAGGGTAACTATAACGCTACCCGGTTGGGCAACGTTGTGAGGCAGGCTAATGAGGGGCTGTAAGATGGGATTTATGAATTCGGGCTTTGAAGAGGCGTATTAGATGTTAGAGGAAATACAGATGCCGGTAGCTCGTTCCACATACGAGCCGATTTACACAAAAACGAGTCGGTGAAACGACCCGTTCTCATGAGGCCGACATCAATCGTGAACGGATGTTCTGCTCATATTCTTCGAGTTTCAAGCACGTGTACCGGCGCGAAGGGGATCCACGCTGCTAGTTCCTTCGAGCAGGCTCCATTGAAATGTCAGGACTCAGCATACCTACATTGCGTCTGTCCATCAGAGATGGCAGTCAGACTGTTAACAACGGATTGTCAATCAGACGAACCCCCCTCCTTTCCACAGAATCAAGCAGGTTTATTTAAGTATTTGGGAGCTCCAGCCCAGAGGTGACTTCCAAATTCATTTGTTGGTTGTACTTGAGATTTGTATAGGATTAGCAGTTGATCTGTTCCTTTGCTCCCATCTGCCTCTTCTAATGATACTACTTGGCTAATTTTCATAACACAATTTTCATAAAATTTTCCGTTAAAAACAAGGCTATAAAAAACTAAAAACTGATCATCAACTGATCATCAAAACTCAAAAGTTTGGTTGTGGAATAACTCGCAGCCTTTTTTACTATAAATTTTTATATTTCTCCTACAGCGTATTTCTGTTCAAAACCAAGTAACACTCGGTCCTTCCCTCCTAAACAATCCGTTCTTATACATCCCCAAAGATGACTCCCGTGTGAAGGTAACGTAAAAAATATTACAATGATATTTTCGTGTGTGTATAAAAAATGTTCTACAATAAGGAACTCCAGAGCTTTTTTTATCAATAATGACGTTCAAACTTAAATACCAGTATATTTTGTTTCATTCATAAAGTTCGTTTTCATAGTTAAAATAATTTTCAAAGTTGCAATTTTTCAAAGGTCGCCAAAACGCTTCAAATCTATGGCCGGTCGGTTTTGATCAGTTTTGAGGTTAGAATGTCAAATGTTAAAACAAGGATGAGCGTTACCGTGCATACTTGTATATTTTATTCATGGTAATCAATAACTAAACATAAGTAATAAAATTCTGTACCTTTTTAGAAACTAACTCAAAGAATAATAATAGTATGGATCATTAAAATTATCATAATATCCGTATTGGTAATTGGTTTGAATCATGGATACTCTAATTTCTTTTATGAATAATAGTTGTTTATATTGAACAGCAATTATTTAATCGTAACACATCCCAAATGAAACACGAATCCGAAAAAACAACAGAAAAATAAAAAGGTACCAGTCGCATCTGGGACTCGAACCCAGGACCTCTGTCTATCCGGGATAACCGCTTTACCGATTAAGCTACCAGTTCAATTTGCGCCATTGCACCGATATCATACTTTAAGTTCAGGACTTACTAATATTATCCTCCATTTTAAATCCCATATTATTGGCTGCTATCCTTATGATGATTGCAAAGTTATTCCCGAACACAATTGCAATCGGAATAGAGTCTCGGATATATCTATCCGATTTTATTTATATGAGACATCTCTTGACTTTTTTTACAAGTCTAGAATGAAATATTCATTTTTTTTACTTATTGATGTTTATATACCTCATTATAATATTTAATCACAATGAGGTATACAAACTTCAATACGTTAAGAAAAAGGTTTGTTAGCTTAATGTCACCCAATTTGAGTTAAAATTTAAAAAAAAAAAAAGAATTTAAAATACAAAACAATATTGAAAAATATTTTTTTTTCATAATAATACAAAAACAGAATGCTCACGTGACGTCAGATTCTCCAAATGCAATGGTACCAACATAACACGGTGTTTTGATGAGTTGATTTTTTATTCACTTTTCAATAACGATTTATAAATTCTACGTATATTACATTTAATGAAAGTTATATATTCAGAATCGGCGTTTGCTGATCTATACGAATAAATATTTTTAAAGTCATTATATTTTTCACTGGAGTTCCTTATTTTCATGAGTGATTATTTTAAAGTCCTAGGGGCTTGCCCAATCTGCCTGGATAACCGTTCCGTCCCTACCTTTTAACCTCTAACACGTAATCTCAGAAACACGTGATTCTTTTACAAAAGGAATGCGGTGGAAATCTTACAGGAATAATCGCTCAACTTTCCTGAAACTGAAACTCGCTGAAAAGCTGAGATCCAGTCAGATAGACGCTGAGAGGGCCGTTGACTTCTGAATAGCTGTTATACATATTAGGTGTTGCCCACGTCTTTTTTATACTTTTCCGCAGGAAATTTAAGTGATATATCCCAACTCTAGTGTACTGAGATCGTAAAATGTTGAGTTTTACGTTTTTCGAGGAAATTGGTTTCGTATGCATCGTGATGGAAGGTTTTCAGGAAATGTTGTACATGATTTTTTTATGTTGAAACAGTGACTTTTTTATACTTACCAAGAAGGGGAAATCCAATCTCGTGGATACTGCATCAAATAATAATAAGAGAGCTAAGATTTTTTTTTACCATCATGAATTTTTACAATATTATTAAACATTCAAAAGGTCGTATCTACGACTCGTTTGTGTCTTCAACAGCTCGTCTGTGGAATGATTTGCCGGCCTCTATATTTCCTCCTTCCTACATCATAAGTCTTTAAGTCTCGGGTTCACCCCTTCCTTCTCTCAAAAGGATCCTCCACACAACGTTTATAAATATAATGGTAATTAGGGAAATAATTTCTCTCGGGGCCGTGCGGAGTTAACATTAAAATAAATTAACTCCAACTAACACGATAAAAAAAAAGGTTTTATTGTTGCATTTTATGAATTATAAAACCTAAGTTATCTCGTGCATAATCCAAAAAATATGCATGTATTAAAATAATATAAATATGTAAACATTTAGAATTAAAATAATAACAGAATAATCTCAGCAATAATGTGAATAATGGAAGTGAATATTCGAATGAAACTATTTTGGACAAGCAAATTTAGAGAAATAGTTTCAATACTTTTAATTAGGTACTATTTAGTATTTATAGTATATTATTCTAAAAATATTCCAGTGTAATCTTTCACCGCAATGGGCGAAGGCTGAGTTGATAATTTGCTAAATCACACAATCTTAACGTCGCCATCGCAGCTGAGAATATTTTTCCCCTCAAGCCACATATTTTTTTTGGATTTGTTCTCGTTGAGCATTATTCTGTCAAAATGGAGCCCTCGTAGTTTTCTGCCAAAAGCTGCCTATTTCCGAAGGTGTTGGCCGGTAGATTTTGACAGCATGTCAAAATCAAAACTTTTGACAACAAGGTTTATATAATCCTGAAAATAAAATGCGAAATGAATTCATTATAAATGGAATAGCAGTTAATTTTCTCTAATGGGTATAAAGTTTTACTCTCATATAAATTATAATGCCTTTGGAGGATGAAGGCTCATATGATTTTTTTTTGTTGTTGTTGGTAAAATGGAGTAAAATCTAACCATATTTATGTTGTGGATAATTTTATTGTTCACTTTTTTCTGTATTTTCAAACTTGTGTGATATCTGCTGATATTTTAAAAGGTGTGTAATTGTATTGGTGTCTGTTCTTAGCATAATAAAACTGTGCTACTGTTTTTGTATTTCTTAACTTGTCTGATATCTGTTAATATTTTAAAAAAATGTGTAGTTGTATTGGAGTCTGTTCTTAGTATAACAAAACTGTACTACTGTTTTTGTATTTCTTAACTTGTGTGATATCCGCTGAAATTTTAAAAAATGTGTAGTTGTATTGGAGTCTGTTCTTAGTATAACAAAACTGTACTACTGTTTTTGTATTTCTTAACTTGTGTGATATCCGCTGAAATTTTAAAAAGTGTGTAATTGTATTGGAGTCTGTTCTTAGTATAACAAAACTGTACTACTGTTTTTGTATTTCTTAACTTGTGTGATATCCGCTGAAATTTTAAAAAGTGTGTAATTGTATTGGAGTCTGTTCTTAGTATAACAAAACTGTACTACTGTTTTTGTATTTCTTAACTTGTGTGATATCCGCTGAAATTTTAAAAAGTGTGTAGTTGTATTGGAGTCTGTTCTTAGTATAACAAAACTGTACTACTGTTTTTGTATTTCTTAACTTGTGTGATATCCGCTGAAATTTTAAAAAGTGTGTAATTGTATTGGAGTCTGTTCTTAGTATAACAAAACTGTACTACTGTTTTTGTATTTCTTAACTTGTGTGATATCCGCTGAAATTTTAAAAAGTGTGTAATTGTATTGGAGTCTGTTCTTAGTATAACAAAAATGTACTACTATTTTTGTATTTCTTAACTTGTGTGGTATCTGCTGATATTTTTAAAATTATATAGTAGCTGTTATTGTATTGAAGACTGTTCATCTACTGTTTATATTTTCTTAACTTGTATAGATAGATCACAACATGCATGTATACTGTTATATTGGAATTATTATTTTTTATTTGTTTTAGTATTATACAATATTGTTGAAATACGCTCCTGCTGACAAACTACTTACAGTAGTTTAGCGGGTACAAATTTCCATAATATGAGAATAATATCACACAATAAAAAAAATAGAAATAGTATACACATAACTACGATTCAAAACAATACATACATTATCTTCCCCTGTAATGTCTTCCATCTATCTCGTGAGCAGTAAGTTTTTTAAATCACAATACTGAGTGAGAAACACTTGCTGTGTTGAACATTTTGTTCTAGTATATCAGACGTATACAAGTACTATTTTAATATTAAAAATATTTTATTATCTTCTTTTTTTTTTATAACAAATAATGATATCTTCACTGGGATTTCCCGTGCTGAGGATTTCATTTAGAAAATATTAAATAACATTATATTAAATTGATGTGCTCAATGAAAAAATTAAAATAATTGTAAGGTGAGGCGTTTTAAGTGCAGTTGAGTGGTTTCAGTGTTAGTCTGCATTTGGTGTTAATATATTTGATTTTTAAATTTATAATGGTTACTGTAATTTTTAAAGGATAGTGGGATTTTGTTGTAGCGTTTAGTACCATATTATAAGAAGTTTTTTTGTCAAAATGTTGTCTTTGTGGTTCCTTGTTGGATGTGTTTTTGACTCTGAGATCTAGTGTTTCTAATATGTGTGATTGTTGTTAATTCATGTTTTTTTTGTTGTATTTATGAATGTAAAGTAGTATTGTTTTAGAGCGTAATTGTTTAATTGACATCATTTTAAGTTTTTTAAAGATTTCTTCAGTGCTAGTTCTTACAGGGACTTTAAGGATAATTTTCATCATGGCTTTTTGTGTTCTAATGAGTAAATTTAACTGTTACTTCTGCCAATTCTAAAGAACTCACATTAATTTAAATTAAATAGTAGGCTCTAAACCTTCGTTTCATTAAGAGCTTACAGGCACAGAAGCGTATTTGCCAGCATAGATCCCTTGAAAACGCCCTCGCAAGAGGTGCTCTAGTCACTAGAACTAAGGTAAGTGGTTTTTTGAACAATTAGTTTCTTCCGCAATCAAGAAATGGAACCCCACAATAGTTTTATTGGAGTAGTAGTAGTAGGAGTAAAATTAAAACAGTGCTCGTAAGAAGTAATACGCAGTACAGTATTCAAAATCGAAAAGAACATTTTTTTAAATAATTACGAAGGAGCAAGATATTAATTTAATTTTAACAATGTTTTTTTTTTTTTTAAAGAATCATTAACCTGACTTATATAAGTATATCTTAATTTAAATACTCGTACATATACAATAATTAATATTAGATTATTAATATCCAATAATTAATATTAGATTAATATGATAAATATATATATATATAACCAGCTAATGTGTACCCGGCCTTGATGGGAATTTATTATTATTTTTGGAATAAGGTTACGAAGTTGTGAATTCTTGCATGTCGTTTGGGTGCCATAATTGATTTGACAGCGAAAGTATTTCCTTGTGCGACTATTACTATATCTAAACAAAGAAATAGTCATGTGGTAATTTTAAGAAATTCAAACATTTATTTTTTCAAAACATTTCTAAATAATAAAGTTCTTAAGTAGGTACCTACTTGTGTTTTCCATTTCTAAAATATTCTATTCAAACAAACGTGCCCTTTTTGAATATGTAATCTATGGCTAACCAGAGAGGTATATCTATGTTCTAACTAACCTCAATACAACATGGCGGGTTCAATGTTTTTCTTACTAACTTTAAAACGTATTGGATTTTATTCAAACTACTCTCTAAACCTTTCCGTTACTAATAAGAACAAACTGTGCAATTTTCACAGAATCCGGTCCAGTAATTTTCGAGAAAATCGAGGACACAAACATTAATTTTTATATATAGAAACATAATTTAAAAAAAGGTTAGATTAGGTTTTTGGGCTAGTTTGCTAAATTTATTTTTGTTCGTACTTTTAATGATTTTACATCAGTTTTAAAAAGTGTGATTCATACGTGTGTTGAATATCTGCTCAATGATATTTTGGTAGGTAACTTATTAAGCAACTGAGCACAAGGGAGAAAAAAGAATCACCAACCAATTTGGCAAAAGACAGAGGCCGCCACGCCTCTAGTCAGGTTGACTGAATACAAAGATGTATATAAGCCACAGTCCATGATCGAATCTCAAAGCCGCATCAACACATCATCTTTTTTATAAATGCACAGCAGGTATTCGAACCAGAAACAAAACTGATATTAAAACCAATTATTCGATTTTGCCGACAGGTGTCGTTGTTGTTTTTTTTATATGGTTATAAATATAATATTTATATATATTTTGTTTTTGTATGTTGGATTTCGTAATAATGGTGAAATAATGTGAATATTTTTTTTAATACTAAATATTGGAAAAAATAAATTGGAGCATCATAAAATCAGCTGAGAAAACGTTTTTGCTGCGAACTTTCACAAAGTTGTTCTAAGGGTGACCGAATAATTGAACACACGTATGAATCACTTTTTAAAAGTCATTAAAAGTACAAAAAATCTAGCCCCTAAACCAGGGTTTTTTTTTCTTCTATTTTATGTGAGCACAAGAGTCACAGCTGCTTCCAACCGTCTGGAGCCAGTGAGACTATGGCATCCCCAATTGAGGTACGTTGTGAGGCTGAATGTATTAAAAGGGTGAATGAGATGGGGGGGAGGAAGGTGGGGAAGTACCTGGCTATTCAGATCTGGTCACCAAACACGACTAAAGTCATTTCAAGCAACGTTATGGTGGTCTTTCACGGAGGCGATACTGACAGTATCTGCCAATCTGGAACGTGTTGCGAATAGCTTCATATTGATGTAAATGATTAAATTGTGAAATAATAAATAAAAAATAAAAAAAATATTGCGAACGCCTGGATGTGAACCGGCGACCTCCGGATTCGTAACCAAGGATCGTAACAATTCAACTACGGAGAAGATTAGTTAGGTTTTTGGGCTAGTTTTTTTTTCGCGCTTTCACGATTTTATATAACTATTAAAAAGTGTACCGATTCATACGTGTGATCTATCATGGAGCTTTTCTAAGATAAGAATATCCTGACCCGCTGTTATCTCCCAATGTATGTAAATATATATATATATATATATATTGTTTGAAATACACTGCTTCAATTCTTACCCACTTTATTTGCACATATATAATAAATACAAAATTATTATCAATAGAAAAAGTTTAATAAAACAAATCATGGCTACTCTACTACAGGCGCGCGTAGTGTTACAATCGTAGGGTGGCCAGTATTTTAAAATATGTTTTTTGTTAATTTATAGTTTTTTTTACTTAGTTAAATTTGTATGCAAGATTGTTCAGTCACGCATTCCCCTTTTCTGTTCCTTAGGTACCCCGCCCTACAGATGCAGCCAGGGTAGCAGCCGCCCACATAGCTACAGCGGGGGAGGAGGTCCGGCACCTCGCAAGTGTTCTGGCAGCCGTGGTTGTCGCAGGCGCTGAACTCGGCGTTGTCCTGGCAAGGAGTCTCCAGCTTCGCTGAAAGAATAAAATCACCAAACACGTTTATTCACCGCGCTTAACTCATTTCTAACACTTCGTACAGTGAGTTAGACTTAAACTCAACCCAACACAACTTCAAACCTAAAATAAATAATAAAAAAAATAAATAGTTTGCACAATACATATTACTCTACAAAGACTAATTAAGACACTTAAGAGGAACGGCTGCGCGGCCTGTTTCATTATAAAATTTAAAAAAAATTAAAGAATATTAAAATAAGCATTATAGTGGACTTTAAATTAAATTAAAAACGCTTTAAGCAAAGCTTTAATTTAAAAAATATATACATAATTCAGTTTGGATGGGTATTTTGGCCTCAAATCCAAAATTAAGTCATGTATGAAATAGGTAGCGCAGCCGTTCCTCTTAAGTGAAAACCTTTCAGTTAATTTTTTTTTTACATATTTACCAAACTTTATAATAATATGGAACTCCAGTGCAATTTAAAATTATTTTTTTTATTAATAATGACATTCAAACATAAATACCGGTATGTTTCGTTTTTTTTTTTCAGTCAGTTTTCATAGTCAAAATAATTTTCGAAGTTTCAATTTTTCAAATCCCGCCAAAAATCTCCAAATCCATGGCCGGTCGGTTTTGATCAGTTTTGAGATTACAATGTTATACGTCAAAACAAGGATGAGCTTTACCGTACATAATTTTATATTATATTTATGGTAAACCATAACAAAATATAAGTAATAAAATTATGTACCTTTTCAGAAACCTAAACTTAGAGAATAATAATAGTATTGACCATTAACATTATCCTAATATCCGTATTGATAATTGGTTTGATCATGAATACTCTAATTTCTTACATGAATAATAGTAGTTTATATTGAACAACAATTATGGAGCTTGAAGTCACCTACATTAAGTCAAAATTTTGACAAAACTAAAAAAAATATGTATTTAAAATACAAAACAAAATCGAAAAATATTTTTTTTCATACTGACACTATATTATGCTCAGATGTTCCAAATGCAATGGTACCAACATAACACAGTGTTTAATTAGTTTTTATTCACTTTTCAATAACGATACATAAATTCTACGTACAATGAAAGTTATATATTCAAAATCGGCGTTTGCTGATCTATATGAATATATATTTTTAAAGTTATTATATTTTTCACTAGAGTTCGTTATTGTAAACTGTTGGTATTCGAAATAAATTTTTTTTTTGGCAATGGGTTGTGATCACCGACGTCAGATTTTATAGACTTGCCCTAAGTACCATTTCGACGACTGAAGGCAAAGGTCACGTGACATCTATTTTGCATTTATAATAAAACATTTATAAAAAGGGTAAAACTAAATACTCCAACAAATTATTCGGTTTTTGTAAACAAGAAGAACCTTTTTACTAATGTGTTGTTTACTAGCTCTCCCCTCGCCCCTATTATTTAGATTTCTGTCCCCTTGTTATATCATCTCTATGTATTATTTTCTCTGTGGTCTTGATCTAAATGGCGTTGCGTTTATTACGCCATTTCGATCACAAGTTATCCATTAGAGAGATTGTTTATTTTTTACTTCATTCTTATAATATTATTTATATATGTATATATTGATATATTCCTATACAAACAAGGAAATAAGTCACATCTGATAATTAATACAAGTCCAACAGGTATGTAAACAACAGTGCGATCGTAAATAAATATTGCTGTAAAATATTCACCAAATTATAGTGTCATGGGAACAGAAATAAGATGTACATGAAGGTCGTTCAGAAAAAGCAAAATGTAATAGCATAATTTAATGCAGGACGGATGAAGGACTGCTGTAACGGAGACTTGAATCTTGGGTACCAGTTATTTACCTGTTTATATTCTAATTGCTCTCTGGTCGTGACTCTTGGTTTGTGTAAGTAGCCATCTTGCGTCAGCGAATGTAAATTCATACCTATTAGGATTTTTTTAATACCCACTGAATTGTAAATACTACCTAAAAAGTAAACTTATTTTATTGAATTATTGTAGTTAATGCTCTCCATGACTAAAGATATATTTTTTTCTTTTTTGCGAAATCGAATTGTTTTTTTTTTTTTAACGTTGGTTGTTATGCAAAGTGCCCTGAACACGGGAAATCCCTGTGAGGATATAATTATTTGTTATTTTATTATAAAAAAAAAGATAATAAAATATTATTATTATTATTGTATTATGTAGTGTATGTATATATAAACCAAATTTGTATACATGTAAAAAAGTTGTCCAAAGAAGTGAAGCTAGCAGTCCGCGATGGAATGCTGTTACCAACCCTGTTGTATGGTAGTGAGGCATGGAACTGGCAGATGAAGGATGAAAGTAGACTGAATGCTGTGGAAATGAGATCTCTGGGGCGAATGTGTGGTAAAACCATGTATGATAGTGTGAAAAATGTTTATATAATAATTTATATTCGTAAAGAATGCGAGGCTGATGTAAGCGTAATAAGCAAGATTAAGAAAGCGACGCTTAGATGGTTTAGGCATGACGTGTGGCGAATGAACGAAGAAAGGAGTGTAAGGAGAATATATGACGCGAATATGAATGGAAGAAGTCGAGGACGCCCGAGGAAGACATGGCACGATCAGATTAATCAAATACTTGAGTCGGGCCACGTTAGAAGTCGGAATAATAGAAGAGAATGTATGAGACGATGTATAAGTGTGAATGAAGCAAGAAGAGTATTTATAATTATAAGTTGTTTGGCTGTCCATCCTATCTGCCCATTCCTGTGTGGAAACGGCGTGATTGTTAGTTAGTTAATATATAACCGGTTTTCATTTCCAGTGTTGTCCATATATTTGTTATTTAGAAAAAGCGCATCAGTTTATATTTAAATACTATCGACCAAGCCAGTTTCACTTTGCTACTGAGTTTTTTCATTTATTTATTTGAACATAAACAGTTTTACTAATATAATGTAGACTAAAAAAATTATGAAAAAAAGACAGCAATTATTAATGTTCACAGAAAAAAATAAATAGAAATAAAAACTATACAGTGAATGTAAATACTAAAATTAATAAATTAACAAAACTACGCAAGAAGTCAATATAAGAATAAAATAAATAATATTGAGTATAATAAATATTTTGTTTGATTAGATGTACATCAATATACGATGACTTATATCTGCACCTGGATTGAGGGGGAAGAAGGTATTGCTGTTGGATCGTAGAAGGGAGTAGAAGGATGAGGGGAACATCGCCGTGCAATAGGTATATAAATAATATTACTGTAGTTATTTTCAAGTCGTACTATCCGCACCTAGAATATAATACAGTCAGTTTCTGTAACAAAAATATCCAGCAGTAGACTTTAGACTAAACCCTTGTGAAGTCTAAAGACGCCGGGTGAAACCGGTCTGTTGAAAAACCGTCGAGCACATTGTTCGTTTCGTACATTTGACAAAACAACCAAAAAATATATTTTGACATTCGAAAACGGAAGTAAATCTTTGTCATTCAATATTTGAATCGCGTAAAATAGATCGTAAACTATTAATGATTTTTCACACTTCAGTGACGTTTGTTCATTTTATTGACAGTTTTTTATATATAGTCCTTTGTTGAGGGGAACTTAATTCTTAAAAATCGACATCCTAAATTGATCGTAAATTCGATCGAGAATTTCATTGGGAAGAGCTTATTTGTGCATTTGAACGGCGTTGAAGCTAAATTTCGGCCCTTTTTTATAGTCACATTACTCAAACCAATCCTTGTAACTTGTCTAGTTAATATTTTTTTAAATGATCCTGAATTATAATTTTTTTATATTCTTACGGCACTTATTTGGAGGAACACAAAGTCCTTGGTGGTTCCTCAAATACCCTGGAATACACGAACAGCCAGGAGTACAAAGGCATAAAGCCAGGAGGGCCATCGTAGGATTCTCACAAGTATTCTGGCAGCCTATACTACCCCCGCATGGCGAATACAACTCGTTGGCAAGGCAAACTACTATGTGTTGCCATATACTCCAACCCGATCCTTATGTTAACGTTCAGTACCCAAAAATACACACTTAACAGGTTGCTAACTCAACAAATACTACTAATAATTTCTATGTAAATTCTATATGGGTAATTAGAAACATGTTTAAGGTTTCAAAGGACAATAATCCTCAAACTGTTATCATTCATATTCTATATGAAATACGTACTGGAATTTTAAGTAAAACGTAAAAAATTGCCTTCACTGGTTTTCAAACTGCACCGATTTATTGATTGAGTCAGCAATTTGTGAAGTGCTGTTTAAAACCATTTATGGGTGCAGAAAAAACATTTTATCCTCATGCAGATGAACAGGAGTCATCGCTGCAGTAGCCTGAAACAGTGATAAGTGGCTCTCATGGTCAAAAACATTATATTCACTACTATTCCCCTCGCTTTCCTTCGCGACAAACCTCTAGCTACAGTCCACCTTCCACTAAGCTTTTTCAGATGTGTGGAAGGTAGAACCCAAAGAAAGCCAGAACAGATGATGCTAGCGATGGTCAACTAAGACAGCACTGAATAAATGAACAACATAAAACAATATTATATCTATTTTATCGTATATAGCCACTTTATTAATTTATTTTATGTTATACGCATCTGACCTGTATTGGACATATATCAAAGCCTGGCTAATAATGTGACTGAATATAACCACTAAACTAAATTTATTTTTAATGAAAGGCCCGCACCGCGGAATTCATTACAATTTGTAATTAGAATGAAAACTTGTACTGATGTAATTTCGCCCACGAGTCTAAATACAAACTTCACCCCACGCAAATTCCGTATAAACTGCTCGTACGGAAGCAACTAATTGTAGACTTTTTAGCCAAATTCCGTGTTTCATTGATGATACTTTGCTTACCATTTCAAAGTAAATTACTTCAAGCTATCACCACGATTAATTCTACTCCATTAGACCCTTGCCACAATCAAATAACTGCCGCATTCTTCCCGCTGACTTCTTTTCGTGATACATTTGGTTCCTGTCTCTTTCAACCTAACACGCTATAGTAGGACCATACCTAGGACCAGACCATCTAGGTAAGTAGCAAATGAAGATATCAATGATTCAAATAAGTAGTGATGAAAATAACGGGAAAACTTTTCTCATTTTCTGATGTCACTGCAATCACAGTACATGGTAAATCCTGGAACGAAGTCAGTGAAAATGCCAATAAATGCACCTCCATCGTCAAAGAATGGCTCAACCAAAACCTTTTAACTCTGAACTGTGAAAAAACTATTTTCATTCACATCAAAAGGACGGCACCTCTAACCAATATAAATATAAGTTTCCACAATAGTACTTGCAACCAGGTAACTCAGGGAATACAGTTAAATATTTAGGAATTATAATAGATATCCAACTCAAATGGACATATCATGTAGAAAAGCTTGTAAATAAAGGAAGGTATTTAACTTACATGGTTAAACGTTTGAATAACATAGTAGATAGCAAACTAATTAAAATGGTACACCATGCACTGGTGCAGTCATCAGCATCTTATGGAATAATAAGATGAGGGGGGGGAGGGGGAATTTGTAATACTTACATGAACCACTTGAAACATCTCAAAAATTAATACTTCCCCTCCATACAATTATTCCATTAGGCTGAACTGTTAGATATAAGAAAAAAAAATATTATCTACAGTGCCTAAAACATATATTTAAATAAAAGCTGTTCCTAAACAACGAAAATCACTTTCGTAAGAGAATAAATAACACACTTGAACTACCTTTCTGTAAAACTGGGCTTGCGCAGAGACATGCGTTTTATGTTGGATTTTTTGCTTTATGTACATTACACTTAGGTTTATGTACATATGTTCAGATGTATATATATAATTGAATATTAAAAAAAATTACATCTACATAAAAAAAAAAAACTTTATAACGTTTGTACTGGCCTGTACCATACTTAGCAATATTTTGCAGAGGTTTAGGTATCAGTTGGGAAAAAGAAAGGAGGTCTGGAGACTTTACTTGAAGCCAAATGAAACTTTCGCAGTCCTAACGCGAAGTATAAAAATTTCTCCTACATATTATGCATAGTATAAAAGCTCTGTGGGTGGTGTATTACCTGATGGACGCGGAACATTGAGCTTCAGTTCAGAATTCGCTATTTCTCCAACAGATGTAGCTAACTCAACACAGATCACCAAAATGATAGAAAAAAACACCAGTTTCACCATCTTATGTTAAGTTATCTACTTTGTTATTAATAATATTAATATAATGTCTATTTTTATAAGCACCCTTCCGAGAACTGTTTGCCTTTCAAAGTGAAATCGGCGAATAATCGATAATATCGCTGTGGGTGCTTTTTATATGACGAAAAAACATAATTATTTGAATAAAAGATTACATCACCGGAATAATGGAAAAACACATTAACTCTAAGAAGCTGTTTGTTACCAACTAATATATAGATAGTACACAAATAGATGATGTTGATGGTTTGTATAATATAATGAACACATTGATCATACAAGCTGTTTATTTACATCGTCCGTGATGACACTACAATGAAGTTTATCTCCTTTTGTAAGCTATTTTAATTATTTATTCGCTTATACGAAGTGAGTTGTTTTCATAATATTAATTTTAAACCAGCTGATGTATGTCCGGTATTACTCGGGGTTTTTTTTTAGAATAAAGTTATGAAGTTGCTAATTCTTGCTTGTAGTTTGGGTGCCATTATTGATTTGAGAGCGACTGTAATGCCTTGTGACGATTATAATCCAAACATTTATTTTTTCAAAATACATCTAAATAATAAAGTTCTTTAGTAGTTCCATTTTGAAAATATTCTGCCCAAACAAACCTTCTTCTTTTGAATATGTAATCTGTGGCTAACCGGAGTGGTATATCTATGGGCTAACCTCAATACTACATGGCGGGTTCAATGTTTTTCATTCTAAATTTAAAACGTTGTAGCAACAGTTTTACTTATTGGATATCATTCAACCTACACTCTAAACCTTCCCAGCACTAATAAAAACAAACTTTGCTATTTTCAACGAAATCGGTCGAGTAATTTTCGAGAAAATCGTGGACACACAGACAAACATTCATTTTCGCATATACTTGTAGAGAATAAGAGATAATCATCGTCATCAAGTGTCGTTTTCATAATTTGAGTTGAAGTTAGGTTACCGGTAATTTTTGTGACTTCCTCTTCTAATCTATGGCATCTACAAGTTAATGTGAATAAATAATTTAAATACTTTATACTATTTGTGAGTCGTTCCAGAGTGATAGATACTCTCATTATTGTCCCAGAACCAAAACGTTGATTGGAAATACTGTAACTATTCCTTCATAACCAGATAAATTAATTTCTCCTTCAATAGATGTAAAACAATTTGATTGGAAAAATTAATTTTCAATTCGGTACCTACCTAAACGATATTTAGGTATTTTCGTAACGACGAAATAAGGACGCAGTATTTTTAAAGGTGCATTATAATAAAACAGTTTTTTTAAGCCAGTATGTATGTGTGATTAAAAAAAGGTTTTTTTAAGGTTAATGAAATACAACGAATAACTTAATTGTGATGTAAGCACATAATATAATTAAACGATAATTTGTGATGTTGGTAAGTACTTGTGAGAGAGAAACTGGATAAAAACCTCATATAAATTTTGCATTTGGCTTTTTAACTTTTTTTAAAAGAAATACAAATATTCTCTGGTTACCAATAACCTGGCAATATTTGAAAATCTCCTACTGCCATCAAAGTTAGCAGAAGATGTTGCTTGTGTCGTAATGGAGGACTTGGCCAGCCGAGAAATTGGACTCACGACGCCTGGGTGAGACCCAAATGCGATGCCAACTCAGCCACTGACCGGTATTGCTTGTGTGTTACGTATTAATATTTTGTTTTTGTTTGGATATTAGTGATTAGATCAGCAATATGTGGAACTGGGCCCGGTACTGGGCCTGGAACTGGCAATGGTCTTGCGTCCCTTGATGGCGGGAATGCAGGTGGCATTAGTGTCGCTCTTCTTAAGGTAACCCTTTTTGCACTGGCAGCCCTTATAGTCACACTTCTTCTTGCAGCCAGTAAACCAGTCTGGATTGGCGATAGTTCCTCCTCCGCAGCAGTTGGGGTGCTTCACCAGTTCTGCGTTTGGATCGGAACAGCCTGAAGTAAATCAAAATACAGTTAGAGCCGTCTGTAGAACATGAACTTTACAAAATTTCGCGATTTATCAATTCGGCGGGTTTTAGAGCACCATCAGCCCCTTATGGTTCCTCCCAGGTCATTCAGTATTTTTTTTGGTGGGATTAGACCGGCTTGGACACATACTCGTTAACACAAGTATACTCTAAAATATTACTACTTTATATTCACAAATACAAAAAAACAAGAAATAACAACTAACACACATCAGAAACACTAGATCTCACAGTCAAAAACACACACAACAAGGAAACACAAACACAATATTTGGACAAAAAAACTTCTTATACTATGGTACTAAACTTTACAACAAAATCCTACTCTCCTTCAAAAATCACAATAACAATTATTATTTTAAAACTCAAATAAAACGCTGGATACGTTTCATAGGGAGATCTGAAATAGAACATTTATTAACACCAAATACAGACTTTGAAACAACCCAACTGCACATAAAACACCTCACCTTACAATTATTTATTTTTTTCGGCAATCAGAAAAATTTAATATAAATTAATACCATACTTTGTAAATGAAATCCCCACCAAGGGAAAACACAATAAATTAAAGGTCACCAGAAATGAAGGTGCTAGGCTGATGTTAGCAAAATCATTTAAAAAATGACGCTTCCTGATTTCGGCATCTAAAGCAGATGAACGAAGAAAGGAGTGGAAGGAGAATATATGACACGAAAGTGAATGGTTGAAGAAATCGGGGATGCATGGCACGATCGAGTGAATCAATTACTTTAGTCGGCCCATATCAAGGGTCGGAATAAAAGACGAGCATTGATGGGACGATGTATTAAAGTGAATGAAGTAAGAACTGTTTGTCAAAACAGAGTGTTTTATTAAAAAAAACATTTTCTTTCTTGATAGGTTGGGCTAAATAATGACAATAAATATCCTTTCAATCCTGGCGTTAAAAACATAAAACCTAAATCTCTGAGTATCATCAAAACGTAATTTCAAACTAACTTACATTTCTCTTCCACCACACAGGACTTTCCAATTCTCACGTAGCCTGATTGACACTTGCAAGCTGCCTTGCATGGGCTGGGATGTGCAGGCTTGGTTCCCATGAAGACGTTAATGCAAGAACCTTCGGCCGGACTGGTCGGTGGGCATTTGTGATATACTTCATTTTTTCCACATTTTGGCGGTGGTGCTATAAAACACAAATGTGGAAGTTAAAATCGATCATAAAATGCAAATGGATTGGAATATTCAAGATAGCAAAGACTCTGTTTCTTTTGGTGTGGGGATTTAGAATTTAGAGTAACTTACGTTCTTTAACAATGCATGTCCCAGTGGTGTCGAAAATATATCCAGGTATACATTCACATCTTGGAATACAAACTGCCGGACAAATCTGTCCTTCGGGGCACGGGGGACATTCATTGACAACTTCATTTAGGCCACAGACCAAGGCTGAAATAAGACCACTACGAATTATATTGTTATTTAGCCCATTTATTCCAATGTCATTAATGTATGAATGCATAAAAGTTTTTTGACAACACCCAATGCAAAAAAATTGTAGGTATCTCAAAATACTAACGGCAGTCTCTTTCCGGAATGCATTTGCCGCTGGTGTCATCTCTAACGTATCCCTCCTGACAGAAACATCCTGCTACACAATTGGCTGTGCATTTGATCATTGCGTCTTTAGTTTTGCAGGTTTTTGGGCATGCGGTTCCACATTCGTTGTACGCTTCATTTTCTGGGCATTTTTTGGCTAAAACAAATGGAAAGCAATATAGATTATGGTGGTAAGTGCTGATTATGCCTGATTCACTACATGTTTCATTACGACATGGGAGTATGTTGTGCAAATTAAAAATAAATTAATACCATCACCCTCATTTTATATAAATTTGTGGCAAGTTTTCAACTTACCCAATAGATGGGAGTCATGTACAAAATGAATGCCGTGTTTTAATTCATTTCATGAAATATCACTCATTTAAGGAGTTCTGCTTATCTTTATTTTTTCTATACGATTGCGCAGTTTATAATTTCTCCCCCTTCTGTACCACAAACCTTGGACGAATGGAATCTCCAAAACTGTGGATTTCTTTGATTGTCGAAATGGAACAAGGGTTTCCCAACACCAAAATTACAGACGCTATCTTAACAGAATATTTTATTTTTGGTGATACTGCACAACAATTCGAACTGCCTAAAGCCAGTGGAAAGATTTCATCCCCATTCGGAGAATGTTATGAGGCCGCTATTAAAGCTCAAAAACTTTAAATTTCGATTACGAATGATGATCTCTCATAAGGGTGATATGAGAGTTTCAATAGCAATGTAAGGTGAATTCTATCAAACGACTACTGACTACTTACGGCAACTTTCAGGAAGAATACACACTCCATTGGCATCTCTGACGTATCCATCATTGCAGAAGCACCCTTCCACGCACTGGAAAGTGCACATAATCTCTTTATCCTTATTGTCACAAGTCTTAGGACAAGCTGTTCCGCATGTATTATACGACTCGTTTGGATTTGGGCATCGGTTCACTGGGAAAGAGGAATAAATTCAAGTAATATGGATAAGAAATACCACTAAGAGATGATTAAGTTTACAACTTGTGACGCAATTAATAAAACAATATAATACATCTGTTTCAGACAAAAAACGGAGAATCTCCGGTTACAATAGGGATCACATTTGCTCCTTATCTAATATAAATTACGTAAATACAATAACATTAAATGGAAACACTTCTAAACAACTACAATTATATAATTATATATAATGTATTAATTAATATTCGAATGTTAATTGGAATTACGTAAGTTTTGACTCTTTTCCAAAGAAGTATGTACACTTTTTTAATGTCTCTTTAAAACATGACAATAGGCGTTGGAATTTCACAAATATCTGGTGTTGTCCCTGGCTGAGAAAAAGACAGAATTGAGATAGGCTGACAGCTCTAAAGTGACCGGATTAATTCGTATTGATTATACTCGCCAAGAGTCGGAAAAATTTGAGAGACATTTGTGGGAGGCCCATGGCAAAATCTGGATGCCGAAAACCTTATGATTCATGACTGAAGAACATTAAATTAAATCAGCGGAAGAAATTGATGGGGTAAAATGAAACATTGTTTTTTATACCACAGGTGGCTTCTGGAACACAGACTTCATCGGCATTCTTGAGGAATCCCTCCTTGCAGATACAGCCAGGGTAGCAGCCGGCCACATAGGTGCATCGGGTCAGCAGGTCGGGCTCTGCGCAGGTGTTGCGGCAACCGTGAGCGTCACAGGCGCTGAACTCCTCGTTCTCCTTGCAGGTGTCTGAAATGAAGAGACGAAAAAACCGCATATGAAAACACAGGTATTTATGTAGGCGTGGAAATGGAAAAAGTGTAAAAATTAGAACAAATAATTACTCAAGCAACTTATATGGCCGACTATATATTACACTTACTTGGCTTACTTATCAGAACTGTGTATTACTGAAAATACCAATTCACGGCAGTCCACCCTTAGGTCAGCAGCGTCATCAGCTACCGGGAGGTTGAAGGATCCAAAGCGCACACCTAATACTAAGTTCGGTGATCGTGCTTTCGGAGCACCAGGACCCGAAGCCTGGAATGAACTGCCGCATAACTTAAAAATTATCAAAGACTCGACAGAATTCAGAACTAAACTTAAAACTCATCTTTTCAGACAATCGTATCCATAAATTGAAGAAATGCAACCGTAAATTGCTTAGCTAGGCTAGCCGGTTAGTGCTTACCTAAACTCATTAAATAGAAAAAGTTTAAAAATTCAGGCATCGGTGCGCAAATGCGTCCACAACCCGCAACACTGTAAATAACTAAAAGTGTAAAAATAAATAAAAACTTTTAAAATCTAGTAAAACTTCTTACGCTCTTAAGTTCATTAAATAAACATTTTCCAGTCCTAAAATTTATAATTATTTCAATAAATACAAACTCTTCTTGTGCCACCAATCTTCTAATAATGTAACATCAAAAGAAAATGAGGATAAAATAGCACCTGTAAAACTATCATCTATTTACTTAAATTTTCTAATAAAACTGTGTTAATCTGAAGCGACCTACCAGGTAAGTATGTTTTTCTGTATCTGTTTGTACATAATTAGATAAAGAATATGAAGTAATATTTGTACAGCACCTTTGAGGTGATTTTTCATAAAAACGGCGCTATACAAATAATCAAATTATTATTATTATATTCAATGCAAAATGTGAAGGACGTCAATAAACGTCCACTTTCTTCTTTCTGCGAATTTCAATATACAACCCGAAGACCGTCGACACAATAGGGATTATAGCATGAACAGTAGTAATTATTTTTTTGGCATACTCATCTTATCTCACAATCATATTTGACTAACCATAAATCTTTGACACAATTTTTACTAAATTTGCCAAAAAATACCAACTAATGACCAAAAAAGATTTGAAGTGAGTGATTCAATAGATAGTTAGATTTTGACACAATTGTTTAACAACAACTGTTGGTTACACATTTACACATGACTTATTTGCATGCATCTTTGCGAATCAGCGTTTAGGCATATTGTTGCTGCTTACGTGCCATGATTAAATACAGAATAATAATTCATCGACTTCAATATTATCTCCAAGGTTTAGGTTGAAATGAGGAAGGAAATATGAACGTATATATTTTTTTAATTTTGGCTTACCGCACTGTTGAGGAGCAACGCAGACATGCTTGGAGTTTCTCAAGTATCCATCGATGCAAATGCACCCAGGGATGCACATGCATCTGCTGATTTGGGAAAACGTGGGCTTAGCGCAGGTGTTCACGCACCCCGTGGCGCCACATTCGGAATAGACTTCGTTGGTTCCGCAAACTGAAAAGATTTATAAATAGATATTCTGTAACTGATGGAAAATTATACTACACCTCCATGTCAGGCAAATATGAACTTAATATGTTATTTACATTTTGAGTTGTAGAAGCAACATCTGGGTTGGATACACAAAATCAAAGGAGCCACAATTGTTCCTCAATCGTTTTCTTCTAAATAAAGTGATATAAGTGTACTAAAGTTTCAGTGTTAGATAGAACAGTAAATTATAATAATATTTACAAGTACAATTTGACTGAAAATATTCTCAAGCAAACCAAACGTATTATTAATACACCATTTCAAGAATCACAATTGGCATTATCATATAATATCATGATTAAATCATGTTTTTATAATCTTCGTTTACTGATGTAAGAGAATACTTCGTATATCGTATTGTAGTGTAATTTTTGTCTACAGTGCCAGGGAACAATTCTTCCTCTTCTTGTGTCAACTGTGTTTAGAGGTGCATAAATGTGAAGATAATCTTATCTACCCAGTGAGCGGGCTGCCTATTGCTACTGCAGGACTTTTATTTATTTTTATTTCAAATAATTGTAAATTGTGTTGTGAAAATCAACTAAAGCATAAAGTTTTTTAGAAACGTATGTTCTTAGTCTGTTCCGTTATTGTTTCGATGAATTCGAACACAGCTAAAAAAGCATACAGAAAACTTACACTAAAATAGATATACAATAATAAATAAATAAACTTCTAAATAACACCACCTCTCCTATACACACGAGCACATTCTTTTGAGTGGGTACATATTTAAATAAAAAAAATGGATGGAATTTTTTTTTTTTTTTGGATGATATGTATAGTGCTTTTTTGTGAGATATCCCAAGGGCAAAACTACATATTTGTTATGTATATTATAAAAACGAATTATAACTTATTTATTTTGTTCCATTTTAATTTGAAGTTTCTTTTTTTTAAATTTTATTTTTCATTTATTGTTTATTTATAAAAAAGTTCTGCGAGGTAATTATTACTACGCGTGACAACTGATTCGCCTTCCGAAGTCATTATCAAATATCCGGAAATAAACCGATATTTAAATTGAATAATTATAGTTATAAAATACTTAATATCCCTTCGCAGAGTATCCCCAAGTATTATATAGGCCTTGAGAGAAATTATTTCCCTTGAGGCCTCCTGTGTGGAGTTGTTCTAAAAAAAATTATAAAACTTTATAAAAAAAGAATTATTACCGCATATCAACTACTTTAATAAATGATTAATTATATGAAAAAATTCTCACAAATTTTAAAAACTAATTTCTTGTCGAAATACGTTGCAGTGTTGCATCAACTTAGTGGCGCAGGTTTTCGTGCATTGAATGACGCGGAAATAAATAAATTATTACATTAATGACAAAAAAAGATTATAACTGTCGTTTTAACATAGAATGATGTGGTAAATTAGTTTCTTATCTTACTAAATAATTTAACAATTGCCATTTTACTACAAAATTATTAAAATTTTACCAATTAAAATAAAATAGATTACCTGGCAGTGGAACTTTGGTGGTAGTTTTTGGTGGACAAGTTGCAGTAGGGGGGTTGGTTTTTGTTTTTGGTACACATGTCGTAGGGGCTTTTTTTGTCGTTTTTGGTGCATATGTTGTAGGGGCTTTTGTTGTTGTTCTTGGCGCACACGTAGGGACTTTAGTGGTCACTTTTGGTGCACACGATATTGGCGCTTTAGTTGTGACCGGTATGGGATAGACAAGTCCAAAGGCTTCGGGCAGCAGACCGCACATCACCGCAAAAATAAAAAATACCAACTTCATCGTAACCACAGAATTAAGACAAGGTTAAACAATAATTCCTACCATTCGTTACTTCTTTTGTAAGAACAGTGAAACCTTCACTTGCCCGGCGATCAATAATTTAGCTTAACGCCACATCAATGCTTATATAAATCACATTGCAGGTGTGGTTCGCTGTTTGATTTACGCAGAAATTTAAACAGTCTTAAATGTTGTTTACTTAATTGCTTGTTTTTCTCTATGAGAGAATGACAATTATTGGCATAAGTTTGTTGACTGCTGACCGAAGAATGATATACCTCTGTAGTTAACTTTTTTTAATTAAACAGGTGGTTTCTTAATTTATTAACGTGGAAAACTTATTTTTCCAAGATGGATAAATAATCTATTTGAGATGAATGGTTATATAAGTTATTCTCAAGCAGTGATGCGCATACAAATATACACATGCATATATAGTTATTACATAGGTATATGATATAATAAATATAAAGTGGTTTTAAGTAAGGAGATCATCATGTGTAAGTTCCCTCCGAAGGCAGTGATTGAATTCGACAATTTATCTAACGCCCGTTCTTCCCAACTTTACGAATGATTAATCTGAGTCACCGATCAGCCAAGTTTTTTTTAAGTATTCGCTGTGTTTACCTGTTTCCGAGGATTTTTATCCTTAATTGTCTATGGAGGTGCCGGCCCACTATAAAATAGTGTCCGCCCACTTTTAAAACAATCAAGTGAAATTAAAATAACATTTCTTATGTAAAATTAACATAGATGAGTTAATATTGTGTTTATTACAAATACATATAATTAGTAAAAAAATCGTTTTTTACAGTTTTCAGTTCGCAGCATAATAATAAACAATAGAAGAGTAATGCATGATACCGTGTTCAAACTATATATTAAAGAAAAATACGTATTATAAAATAATAATTCCCAGTTATGAAGTAAATATTTTATAAAATACTATGTGTGTACCCGGCCTTGTTCAGGATTTTTTTTTTGTAATAATATTATGAAGTTGCGAATTCTTGTTTGTCGTTTGGGTGTCATAATTGATTTGGCAGTGAATGTAATGCCTTTTGACAACTATTACTATCTCTAAATAAAAAATCGCTTGTTTAAAAAAATAATTTCATTCCAAATATTTATTTTTTCAAAATATGTCAGAACAATAAAGTTCTTTGTTCTTATGTTTTCTGTTTAGAAAATATTTTACCCAAACAAACCTTTTCCTTTTGAAGATGTAATCTGTGGCTAACCAAAGTGGTATATCTATGGGCTAACCTCAATAAAACATGGCGAGTTAATGTTTTTAATACTAATTTTAAAACGTTATAGCAACAGTTTTACTTATTGTATTTTATTTAAACTACTCTCTGAACTTTCCCGGAAAAAATAAGAACAAAGTGTGTTATTTTCAGCGAAACCGGTCCAGTAATTTTCGATAAAATCGAGAACACACCGACAAACACTCATTTTTGCATTTAGAGAATAAGAGATAATCATCATAATCAGGTACCGATTTCATAATTTGAGTTGAATTTAGAGTGATGTTGGGCTACCAGTAATTTCTGTGACTTCCTCTTCTAATCTATAGCATCTACCAATTTCTCTCCGAGTTAATGCGAGTAAGTAATTAAAATACTTTAAACGATTTGTGAGTCGTTCATGTGTGATAGATGCTCTCATTATCCCCCCAGAACCAAAACGTTGATTGGAAATACTGCAACTATTCCTTCATAACCAGATAAATTAATTGCTCTTTCATTAGATTTAAAACATTTTGATTGGATAAATTAATATTCAGTTATGTACCTCTACCTACACGATTCGTTTGCGGGTCGCGCTGTAGGTATTTTCGTAACGACGAAATAAGGACGTAGTATTTTTAAAGGTACATTATAATAAAACAGTTTTTTTTATAAACCAGTATGTATGTGTGTTTTAAAAAGTTGGTTTAAAGGTTAATGAAGTAAAATTAATATTTTAATTAAGATGTAAGTACATAATATAATGATACGATAATTTTTGACGTGGGTAAGTACTTGTGACAGGGAAACTGGATAAAAACGTCATATTAATTTTGACTTTGGCTTACTGTTTGGGTGTTATTTATTAATATTTTATATTTATTGGACATTAGTGGTTAGATCAGCAAATATATGGAACTGGCCCTGGTACTGGCCCTGGAACTGGCAATGGCACTGGCAACGGTACCGGCAATGGGGTCTTGCATTCCTTGATGGCGGAAACGCAGGTGGCATCAGTGGCGCTCTTCTTGAGGTAACCTTTCTTGCACTGACAGCCCTTAGGGTCAGACTTCTTTCCGCAGCCAGTAATCCAGTCTGGCTTGGCGATAGTTCCTCCTCCGCAGCAGTTGGGGTTCTTTACCAGTTCTGCGTTTGGATCGGAACAGCCTAAAGTAAACAAAAATACAGTGAGAGCCGTCTGTAGAACGAAATTTCGCGTTTTGTCAATTCGGCTGGTATTAGAAAACCATCAGCACCTTATGGATCCTCCCAGATATAACTTAATGTCAAGATTTGCCATCCAGCAGGTTTTTTTGGTGGCTTTAGACCAGCTTGAACACACAATATTTATATTCTAAAACTACAATACTTTTATTCATAAATACAAAAAAACAAGAAATCATAACAATAACACATTTTAGAAACACTAGATTTCAGAGTCAAAAACACATCCAACAAGGAACCACAAACACAACATTTGGACAAAAAAACTTTTTATACTATGGTACTAAACAAAATCCCCCCCTCCTTCAAAAATCACAACAACAATAATTTAAAAAATCAAATAAAACGCTGTATACGTTACATAGGGAGGTCTGAAATAGAAAATATATCACACCAAATACAGACTAACAGCAAAATCACTCAACTGTACTTAAAACACCTGACCTTACAATTTTTTTTTCCAGCAATTCAATCATTTTATTATAATTTAATATCATACAGTGTAAATTAAATCCCCTGCACGGGAAATCCCAGAGAATTTTTTTTGTTATTTTGCTATAATACATTATTATTATATATATTTTAAAATTTATATTTTTGAAACTGACAATACATGATGGAATTTCATTATAATCATATAATAAAATACATATAAAACTTATTTCCACTTTTATTTTATTTCACCGTAACCGGTTTCAGCTAATTAAAGCCATCTTCAGACTGGTCTAAAT
This sequence comes from Halesus radiatus, assembly GCA_022606495.2. Lineage (NCBI taxonomy): Eukaryota > Metazoa > Arthropoda > Insecta > Trichoptera > Limnephilidae > Halesus > Halesus radiatus. The sequence goes on from JAHDVE020007755.1 coordinate 94,835, forward strand.
ATATACTTTGTGTTATTATTCCATGTATTTTGTTATAATATATTATTTTAATATATATATATTTTATTATAATATATTATAATTTTTTTTTTTTTTTATTATACTGATTATGGTGATTCGATAATTCATTCACAATAAATGTATAAGTTATTTAAGGTTACCAGAAATGAAGGTGCTAGAAGGTGTTAGCAGTATGATTTTAAAAATGACCCTTGATGTTTGGCATCTAAAGCGGATGAATGAAGAAAGGAGTATAAGGAGAATAAACGACAAGAAAGTGAATGGTAGAAGAAATCGGGGACGTCCTAGGAAAGCATTTTACGATCTAGTGAATCAGTGGGGCCACATCAAGTCGGAATAAAAGAAGATCATTCATAGGACAATGTATTAAAGTGAATTATGTAAGAACTGTGTGCAAAAAAACAGAGGGATTTATAACAAAACCATTTTCTTTCCTGATAGGTTCAGCTAAATAACGAGAATAAATATCTTTTCAATCCTACCGTCAAAAATATAATACCGAAATCTCTGAGTGTCATCAATATATAAATTCAAAGTAACTTACATTTCTCCTCCACGACACAGGACTTTCCATTTCTCACGTAGCCTGATTGGCACTTGCAAGCTGCCTTGCATGGGCTGGGATGTGCAGGCTTGCTTCCCTTGAAGACGTTGACGCAAGAACCTTCGGCTGGGATGGTCGGTGGACATTTATCATAGACTTCATTTGTTCCACATGTTGGCGGTGGTGCTTAAAAACACAAATGTGAGGTTAAACTCAATCATAAGATGCAGATGGATTGGAATAGTAAAGATAGCCAAGAGTCTGTTTCTTTTGGTATGAAAATTTAGAATTTAAAGTAGCTTACGTTCTTTAACAATGCATGTCCCAGTGGTGTCGAAAATATATCCAGGTATACATTCACATCTTGGAATACAAACTGCCGGACAAATCTGTCCTTTGGGGCACGGGGGACATTCATTGACAACTTGATTTGGGCCACAGACCAAGGCTGAAATAAGACCACTATGAATTATATTGCTGCTAAGCCCAATTATTCCAATGTCACATCAAAATTGTTTTTTTTTGCGAACGTAAAATCATTAAGATTGCATAAAAGTTTTTTGACAACACCCAATACAAAAAATTGTAGGTATCTCAAAATACTAACGGCAGTTTCCTTCCGGAATGCATTTGCCGCTGATGTCGTCTCTAACGTATCCGTCCTTACAGAAGCATCCTGCTACACAATTGGCTGTGCATTTGATCATTGCGTCTTTAGTTTTGCAGGTCTTTGGGCATGCGGTTCCACATTCGTTGTACGTTTCATTTTCTTCTTGGCATCTTTTGGCTAAAATCAAATGGAAAGCAATATAGCTTATCGTGGTAAGTGCTGATTATGCCTGTTTCAACACATGCTTCATTGCGACATGATGAGCATGTTTATTTATTATATTATATACGCCCTATACTGGTTTTTACATATTTAATTAATTACAATAGTCACACAGGTGCAAAACACATCACAGTAGATACATAGATAAAATAGATGTTGTGCAAATGTAAAAAAATCAAGTACCATTGCCCTCATTTTATATAAATTTGGTCCTAAATTATCCCATCTATTGGGTAAGTTTTTAACTGACCAGTAGATGTTAAAAACTTACCCAATGGATGGGATTCGTGTACAAATGAATGCCTTGTTTTAATTCATTTCAATAGATGTCACTCATCTAAGGTGTCTACTTATCCATATTTAATTCTATACGACGTTGCAGTTTACAATTTCCTAACAAAACCTTGGAATGTAATCTCCAAAACTGTGTAGAGGATTTCTTTGATGGCCGAAATGGAACTAAGGTGTCGCAACACCAAAATTACACAAACTCTCTTAACAGAATATTTTAGCTTTTGTGATACTGCACAACAATTCGAACTGCCCGAAGCCAGTGGAAAGATTTCATCCCCATTTAGGGAATGTTGTGAGGCAGAAGAAAGTGAGGAATAGGAAAGACAGCAGGTAGAGGAAGTACCTGGTAATTCAGATTTAATCAATACCTATAGCTCGAAATCTTTATCGAGCAAAAATTTCGATTTTGAATGATGATCTTTCACAAGGGTTGATATGAGAGATTTTAAAGCAATGTAAGTTGAATTCCATCAATCGACTACTTACGGCAATTTTCAGGAAGAATACACACTCCATTGGCATCTCTGACGTATCCATCATTGCAAAAGCACCCTTCCACGCACTGGAAGGTGCACATGATCTCTTTATCCTTATTATCACAAGTCTTGGGACAAGCTGTTCCACACGTATTGTACGACTCATTTGGATTGGGGCATCGATTTACTGGGAAAGAGAGAGAAAAATTCTATAATATAATATATCTGGTTCAGACAAAAACGTAGAATCTCCGGTTACAATTACCGATCAAATTTTATTCCTCATCAAATTTAAATTACGCAAATATAATAACATTAACTGGAAATACTTCTAAATAACTGCAATTGACCGAAAAAGTATTTATTAAGCTTTTATTCATTGTTAATATTCAAATGTTAACGAATAAGATATCACGTAAGTTTTGACTGTTTTCCAATGAATCATGTACATTTTTTTAATGTATCTTTAAAAAGATGACGATGGACGTTGGAATTCCACAATTATCGGGTGGTGCCCCTGGCTAAGAAAAATAGACAGAATTAAGATGGGCTGACGTTCTAAAGTGACCGGATTAATTCGCATTGATGACACTCGCCAAGGATCGTTAAAATTTATGAGACATTTGTGGGAGGCCCATGTCAAAATCTGGATGCGGGAAAGCTTATTCATTACTGAAGAACATTAAATTAGATCTAAGAACGAAAATGATAGGATAAAATGAAACATTGTTTTATATACCACAGGTGGCTTCTGGAACACAGATCCCATCGGCGTTCTTGAGGAATCCTTTCTTGCAGATACAGCCAGGGTAGCAGCCGGCCACATAGGTGCAACGGGTCAGCAGGTCGGGTTCTGCGCAGGTGTTGCGGCAACCGTGAGCGTCACAGGCGCTGAACTCCTCGTTCTCCTTGCAAGTTTCTGAAAGGGAAGTGCAGAAAAAACTACATATGAGAACACGGGTACTTATGTAGATGAGGAAATAGCACAAAAAGTGTAAAAAATTGAAACAAATGACTACTCAAACAACTCACATGACCATCTATATATTATACTCAATGCAAAACATGAACGACTTAAGTCAAGACTTAACTAAATCTTCAAAAAATATACAAATTTTTCACCACGTTACAGCGTCAAATACTCGATAGACTTTTGTCAATAAAATTAAAAATTTTGATCTCTTCGACATAACTGTCAATTCATTTCTTTAGACGTAAAATCCTTATTTAGTAATATCCCCATTGACGAGTAACTTATAATAATTGAAAATATATTTGAAAAATGTAATATCAGCCCGGTGATTAGAAAAGAGTTATTCCAACCCATAAAAATTTGCGTAGAAACAAATTATTTTCTTTTCAATGTTACCTCCAATGAACAAACTGATGGTCTTCCCATGGGATCACCGTTCAGTCCACTTCTAGCAGAGATATTTATGGATTACATTGAAAACATAATTCTTAAATCTCCCTAAGCTAAATACATACTATACTTTATCAGATATGTAGACGACATCTTCATAAGTTGAATAGGCACCAACCTAACTAGGCCAACACCGTTAGTAATAAAATCTGCTTCACAGTTAAACATGATATGGGAGGTGAAATACGTTTTTTAGATCTTACAATTGGTAGAAATAATAATGGAGATACCTTAGAAATATTTAGAAAACTAACTTTTACAGATACAACAATAAATGCAAACTAAACTCATTCTTGGTCTCATAAATTATCAGCTTACCATTCAATGGTACATAGACTCGTTAATATCCCTTTAGACAAAATAGTGTATGAAAAAGAAAAGGAAAAAAAAATCGCGGTTAATAACGGCTATGAGGCAAATAACATTGAAAAAATTATAAGAGCAAAAAAAACTCAATTTAATATATCTGGTACAAAATAAAAAAAAACTAGAAAAATTTGCATGTCTGGAATTTTTCGGTCCAATATCTGTAAAATTTGCAAAAAAAAACATGTGGTTTAAACATAGTTTTTCGAACCAATAATAATATAGGAACAAGCCCAAAAAAACTCATAAAGCAAAAATCCTAAACTTAATAATAGTGGCATATACGAATTAAGATGTGACCACGAAGACTGCAAAGCTACCTATAGAGGGCAGACGGAAAGGGCTTTCTCAACTAGATTCAAAGAACATATAAGATGTTATAAATATAAAAGCACTTCTTGACAACAACAAACCTAAACCCTCAAATAAAGAAGGAAATAGTCTTAAATTGAATTTACTTCAACAATTAGAAATTAATAAACGAACGAATGATCCTAATACAACATTAATGAATAAAGCAAGAACATTATCAAAACAATATAACACATGTAAATAAATCAATTAAGAAAATATTATCTGTTAAATTATGGGGAAACCCATTATAAATATAAAAACCTCACAGAATACAGAATTTTACTTATTTTCTAAATCGGTTTTACCGACAATAAATCGTTATTTTTAAAAACCCGTCCAAATTAGAATGAGGAGGGAGATGAATAAAATCGCATAACTAAATCGTCACAATGTGGATTAACTGCACTTTGAAAATAGCCTTGAACGCCGAAACGGCTGTCACAATAATAAAAACTGAAAATACTTATAATAACATTATTAAATTTAATTTCCATTATATTGAAAGACAGATAAATAAAAAATAAAAAAAACATAAAATAATAATATTGAAACAAATAAATAAACATCTAAATAACACCCCCCCCCCCATACACACAAGCACATTTTTAGGGGGTATATTTTAAAATAAAAAATACATTTGGATGATATGTACGAGTATTGTGCGTTTTTGTCAAATACCCCAAGGGCAAAGTACATGTTCATAATGTATATAATAAAATTAAATACTAATTAAAATACACATGAATTTTAACTCATTTATTTGGTTCTAGTTATGGTTATTATTAAATATTTAGTATCCCTCCGTACAGCATCTCCAAATACGACATTGGCCTTGAGAGATATTATTTCCCTTGGGGCCTCATGTGTGGAGTTATTGTAAAAAAAATCTTAAAACTTAATAAAATATAATTATTACAATTTTTTTAATAAACGTTTCCGTGTAAAAAAAAAGATTTCACAAATTATTAAAACTGATTTCTTGTCGAAATCCGTTGCAGCGTTGCATCATCATAGTGAAGACTAGTGATTGAATGACTCGGAAATAAATGAATTATTAGATTAACGATAAAAAAATATTAAAACTGTCGTTTTAGAGCGATGTGGTAAAATGGTTTCTCATTTTGGCAAATAATTTTACAATTGCCATTTTACTACAAAATTAATAAAATGTTACAAATTTAAAAAAGGTTACCCCGCGGTGGAACTTTGGTGGTAGTTTTTGGTGCACATGTCGTAGGGGCTTTTGTTGTCGTTTTTGGTGCACATGTTGTAGGGGCTTTTGTTGTCGTTTTTGGTGCACATGTTGTAGGGGCTTTTGTTGTCGTTTTTGGCGCACATGTTGTAAGGGCTTTTGTTGTTGTTCTTGGCGCACACGTCGTTGGGACTTTAGTGCTCACTTTTGGTGCACACGATATTGGCACTTTAGTTGTGACCGGCATGGGATAGACAAGTCCAAAGGCTTCGGGCAGCAGACCGCACATCACCACAACAATCAAAAATACCAACTTCATCGTCACTACGGAAGTAAGACAAAGTTATACAGTAATGCCTACTATGCGTTACTTTTTTTTTAAGAACAGTGAAACCTTCACTTGCCTGGCGATCAATAATTTAACTTAACGGCATACCAAGGCTTATATAATATCACATAGCAGGTGTGGTTCACTGTTTGATTTACGCAGAAATTTAAACAGTCTTAAATGTTGTTTATTTAATTGCTTGTTTTTCTCTGTGAGAGAATGATAATTATTGGCATAAGTTTGTTGACTGCTGACCGAAGAACGATGAAACTATGTAATTAACTTTTTTTAATTAAACAGGTGGTTCCTTCTTTTATCAATGTGGAAAACTCATTTTTCCTAGAAGGATAAATAATCTATTTGAGATGAATTGTTATATAAGTTATGCTCTACCCGCAGCCCGCATGCCCATTTTATGCGACCCGCGGTCCCAAGTAAGGTTTGTAAGGTCCACTTAGCTAAATAAAACAAAATATTAATTAGATTTCTTATTCAAAAATCCTGGTTATCAAAATTTCGTTGTCAATCCGTACCCCATGTCCTAAACGAATTTCCAAGTAGAATATTGGTACTTCCTATTTTGAGATTTCTTACCAAATGTATGAAATAAATAACTTATGTGGTTCTAGGTAGTGAAGAAAATTTGAAGAACGTTTGCAAAATGAGTAAATTAACCTTTTTTTTGAATAGTTATTAATATGGTTATGACGGTGACTGCAATTAGAGGTGAGCATGCAATTCATTACAATATTCTTTGAGCAGCGGATACAAATAGGTACATAAAACAAAAATTAAATATTTAATCATTGAAGAAGATAATATTTACACATCCCGAATGAACCACGAAACTGAAAATAACAACAGAAATTAAAAAGATTTCAGTCGCATCTGGGACTCGAACCCAGGACCTCTACCTATCCGGGGTAGCCGCTTAACAAACTGAAGAAACAAACATGTCTTATAACCCCAATAAAACAGCTCTGTTGGTCATAAGATATAGACAAGGCCCGACTAGTATTCCTGCAGCTACCCTGAACGGTGTGATCCTGAAGGTGACTGAAGAAACCAAATACCTAGGACACATAATCACCAGTACTCTGATGGATGATGTAGACATTGATAGGCAAAGACGCGCTCTCAGCGTAAAATCGAATATGCTCAGTAGAAGATTTCGCCTTTGTAGTACCGCTGTGAAGAGGACTCTCTTCCTTGCCTTCTGCGCAACGTTCTACACCTGCGAACTCTGGGCAAACTACAAAAGAGTAGTATGGAAAGACTTCGTGTACAGTATAATAACGCCTTCCGCATAAGGTTTGGCCTCCCCAGATACTGCAGCGCTTCCAGTATGTTCACGGAGGGGCAAGTTTCCGGTTTTGCAGCCCTTATAAGATCCAGGGTGGCTGGAATGAGGGAAAGAATAAACAGCTCCAGGAATATTCTCATCATGGAAGCCCGCCTCAGTCCAGCCTCCAGCATCGACGCATACTGGAGAAATATATTGGCCCCTCACAATATAAATGCCGCAGCACCCTTAAGGAGTTATCTTACTCTTATTTAGTTAAATTATTATTTTTCTTTATTTATTTATTTTTACGATGTGATGTATGTATATATTTTGTATATTTTTTTATAACTATTGAATGTATATTGTTGTATGGAATGTGTGGGACTGCACTAACCTCCCCACATACCGGAATAAACATTTATTTATTTATTTATTTATTTAACCAATTTAGCTAATGAGATCAGTTCAATTTACGCCATTTATAACCGATATCATACTTCAAGTTCAAGATTTGTTAAATTTCTGTTGTTTTTTACGGTTTCGTGGTTCATTTGGGATGTGTTAATATTATCTTCTTAAATTTTTAAATATTTTTTTTTATATGAATACCGCACAAGAATCCCAACTGCTCCCAACAGTCTGAAGCCAGTAAGACTATGGAATTTCCAATTGGGAATGTTGTGAGGCTGAAGGTATACCTGGCTATTCAGATCTCGTCACCAAACACGGCTAAAAGCCATTTCAAGCAACGTTGCTATTCTGAATGGTGATCTTTCACCAGGGCGATACTGAGAGTATCTTCCACTCTGGAACGTGCACAAATATACTATATATTATTTTAAAATTAATTAATTGTGAAACAACACAAATTAATTAAATAAAATTTACTTGCGCACGCCGGGGTTTGAACCTACGACCTTCGAATTTGTAGTCGAGGGCCTTACCCCTCGACCAAGGAGGCCGTCAGGATTAAATACTAAAATGAGGTTTACAAACTTCAATAAGTTATAAAAAATAAATTGAATATTTCTTTCCAGACTTGTAAAATAAGTCAATAGATGTCTCATATAAATAAAAATCGGGTAGGTATATCCGAGACTCTATTCCGATTGCAATTTAGTTCGGGATGAAATTTTGCAATCATCATAAGGATAGCAGCCAATAATATGGGATTTATAAAAATGGAGAATAATATTAACAAATCTTGAACTTGAAGTGTGATATCGGTGTAAATGGCGTAAATTGAAATGGTCTCATTAGCTAAGTTGGTTAAGCGGTTACCCCGGATAGGTAGAGGTGTCCTGGGTTCGAGTCCCAGATGCGACTGAAATCTTTTTAATTTCTGATGTTTTTTCGGTTTCGTGGTTCATTTGGGATGTGTTAATATTATCTTCTTCAATGATTAAATATTACAATGAGCCTTACAAACTTCAATAAGTTATAAAAAATAAATTGACAATATTAAATGTTTATAAATACACACACATATAAAGTTATTAGATAGATTTAAACTGTGGTGTTAAGAATGGCTGACATCGTATTTAACCAATCGTTTACAAGCAGCGAAGGTGGGGCAAAACCAATCAAAATATGCAACCCTTTCATCTGGAGTACCCCAGTGGCCCGTTCTACCTGCTGTTAATCCTTTTCACAAATGATGTAGCTAAAATAATCGATTCGTTTGGTCTTCAATCCCACTGCTATGCTGACGACCAGCAACTTTATTTTTACTGCTTACCAGAAGAAATAGACACACTAAAAACTTGCATAGCTGAGTGTCTAGAAGCAATTACTCACTGGACGACCTCAAATAGATTGAAGCTGAATCCGTCAAAGACTGAGTTTCTCTGGACCGCCACAAGCTGTCGTCAGCATATCATTGATAAATTTTTCAGCAAGTGACATTACTCCGAAGACGTGTATTAAATTACTCGGTGTCAATCTGGATGCAGACTTTTTCCTTAACCCTTCCCTTACGGAGCTAGAAGATCCCTTGAGCTCCGGTGCTGTGTACTCATCACACAGGGTACTCATTTAATATGTTGTATTTTTTTTATTTGGATAAAAATCAACAATTTACATTTATTACTTATGTAAATCATTTTATTAGGTACATGTGTAGATAAGTAAAATATTGTGTTTCGTGCTGAAAACGAGAAAAAACATCGGCCGCGCATAAAACACACGATACGTTCATTACAACTGGCAGACCACCGGCTAGTACTAATGACCGCGCATGGTGACACGTTGAGCGAAACCCCGTACCCTTCTCGGCAAGTACAACGTACGCAGACATACGTATTATTAACTTTTTTTCCTGATATATCCACAAAACATTTTTTTTCTGTTGAGTTCGATAAATACTTATATATTTTAATTATTTTATCTAATTTATAAATGTGTTGGTGAGGAACACCTAAAATATAAACTATGTGTTTAGTGTATATACAGAGCTATTTAAATAATTAGATACGTGTCAAATCAGTTGACAGCACCGGCCAGGAAGGGTTAAAAGTCAAGTAAACAGAACTGTAAGTACAGGGTTCTTTCAATTGAGGCAAATAAAGGCAGTATGGAGAAACCTGCCAACGGAGGAAATTAAACTGATTGTCAATTCGTACGTTGTGTCACGTCTAGATTACTGCAACGGAATATATGCAAGTCTCCCCAAATACCAAATTAACAAATTGCAATCAGTATTCAACGCAGTAGCAAGACTTACCACCGGCGTATCTAAATATTCTCACATTTCAGAGCATCTCAAAAATATCAACTGGCTCAAATGTCCTGAAAGAATCCAGTTCAAGCTCTGCTGGATGGTATTTAAGTCACTTAACGGAATGGCTCCGGCTTACTTATCCGAACTGTGTATTCCTGAAAATACCAATTCATGGCAGTTCACCCTTAGGTCAGCAGCGTCATCAGCTATCGGGAGGTTGAAGGAACCAAAGGGCACACCTAATACTAAGTTCGGTGATCGTGCTTTCGGAGTGTTAGGACCTAAAGCCTGGAATTAACTGCCGTATGACTTAAGAATTATCAAAGACTCGACAGAATTCAGAACTAAACTTAAAACACATATTTTCAGACAATCGTATCCATAAATTAAAGAAACGCACACGTAAATTGCTTAGCTAGGCTAGCCGGTTAGTACTTACCTAAAGTCATTAAATAATTTGTTTTTTTTTTTTTTAAATTCACGAATCGGTGCCCAAATGCGTACAGAGCCCGCAATACTGTAAATAACTAAAGTTTAAAAATAAATAAAAAATGTTAATATCTATTAAAAGCTTCTTACGCTTTTTAAGCTCATTTTATAGATATTTTCCAGTCCTAAAATTCATTTAGTAATTATTTTCCAGTCCTAAAAATTATAAGTATTTCAAAAAATACCAATTCTTCTTGTGCCACCAAAATTCTAATAAATGTAATACCAATAGAAAAGGGGCAACAAATAGCAACCGTAAAACTACCATCTCTATACTTAAATTTTCTAATAAAACTGTGTTCATCTGAAGCGTCCTTCCAGGTAAGTAAGTTTTTCTGTATCTGTTTGTACATAATTAGTTAAAAAATATTTGTACACCGCCCTTGGGGTGATTTCTCACAAAAAACGGCGCTATACAAATCATCCAATTATTATTATTATTATTATTGTATATGATATAATAAATATAAAGTGTTAATTAAGATGATAGCATTGCTATCGAAACATGTAGAAATATTTATATATTTTAAGTAAAGTGGTATGTACAAAGTGTATTTTCAATTATATAATTAATAATGATGCCACAGAGTTATCAATCATTTGAAGAAATTATAAATATAAAGTGGTTTTAAATAAGGAGATCATCACGTGTACGTTCCTTCCGAAAGCAGTGATTGAATTCGACAATAAATCTAACGCCCGTTCTTCCCAACTTTTCGAATGATCAATCTAAGTCACCGATCAGCCAAGGGTTTTTTTAAGGGGACCAGCTGCGCGGCCTGTTTCATACAAAACTTAATTTTTGATTTGAGGCCAAAATACCAATCCAAACTGAATGGTATATTTTTAAAATTAAAGGTTTAGTAAATATCTAGTACGGATGAGTAATTAATATAAGTAATTTATTTATTTTTGTTTTAAATTATGAAATACAGGCCATTAAAGGAATTGATTTTTCGCAATTTTAGTGGCACTTTTAACAATTATTTGGGGGCTAACGGTGATTTAAAAAAAAGTTTTACCTCGTCTCCTTTGAAAATATAATAAAATATAAAAAAATAAATAAAATAACCACCATCGTGGACTTTACATTAAATTAAAAACAACCAATTTAAGTTGCAAAAAATTTTTTCCGTACATAATTTTATAAATCAAACCGAAAAAAACGTTTTTCTTTTTAAATGTTTTTTTTTAAATATTTTTATATACGTAATCATATTTACATAGCAAATGCGGTTTTTTTTAAATACAATAAACCCGCAAATAATTTTCTTAGTTACCTCTAAAACCATGATTTTTTTTTCATGGCGTATACTTCATAATTTAAAAAAATATATATCCATACTAGATATTTACTAAACCTTTAATTCAAAAATATATCATTCAGTTTGGATGGGTATTTTGGCCACAAATTCAAAATTAAATTATGTATGAAACAGGAAGCGCAGCCGTTTCCCTCAAGTATTGGCTGTGTTTACCTGTTTCTGATTGATTGGAAATACTGGAACTATTCC